>OVAP01004927.1:0-13747 GCA_900406295.1 Aurinia saxatilis | reverse complement strand
AGATAATTCGTTTATGTGTTAATTAACACATAAACTCATCTTGATTAATACATATTAGGAAGTTAAATGGTTGGGATGCTTATATTAAAAATTGTGATACTGATTGGGACTCGGATGTTTCCTTAGACTCGGGTGATTCGGATCATGATACTGCATTTAATTCTACAGGTATGTATATAGATATTTGATGATTTTGTCTATACAATGTTTACGTATATATTTTTTGTTTGTTCTTAGATCTTGTAACCTCTTCTAGATTTAGTTGCGTGGATGGGGTACTGTGTCTGGTGACTCGAGTGTAATAGAAATTGAAGCTACTTCAGAAAATGATGATTACATTGAACCTATTCTTGCTATTGAGATGAGAAATACATGGTGGCTTTCATCTACACTCACTTCTTTTTTTATTATTAATTTTAAAGTGTTACATCAACTTTGAAAAATATTTAATTAAAATTAAGGTTTATTTTGTTACCAAGCAATGAAATTTTGGTCTGCGAGCTTTGTGGCATCATGGCAACACTATTCTACAACGCGTTTGTTTTTCGGCGAATGTTGTGTGTGTTATAGAATGGGCTTTGCTCGAGAAGTACGAAGGTTTGTCTAATATAACTCTTGGTTGTGTTTTATATTCTAATTCTAATTCGTAGTGTTTCTTTTTTGAAATCTTACATTGATTGGTTTTTTTGAATTTTTTTTTTTAAGGTAAATATACCATTTCAACAGTGGATCTCATAGATCCTCACACTCAAACGTGGGATGTTTCTAAGTTAAGAACAGAATTCGTGGATTCTGATATTAAAATTATTTGCAAAATTAAGTCTATCCTCACAAGAGAAGACCATTGGACTTGGGAGCATACTAGGCATGGTGCTTATTCTGTTGCTACACGATATGCTCTGGCGGATAAAGAGAAGAATGAAGACCTCATTGTGCAGGCTTCCATGCTCCCCTCTACAAACTCTCTGAAGAAACAGGTTTGGAAAATTCATGCCCCTAAGAAAATTCAAATGTTTCTTTGGAGAGCTCTGTCAGATTCTTTACCTGTTATAGACAAGCTCAGGTACAGGGATGTTAAAGTGGATCCCAGATGTCAGGCGTGTGGTTTAGAGAGGATGCTAATCATGTATTGTTTACTTGTCCTGCTGCTAGGCTTATTTGGGCTATGTCCAATATACCAATTCCTCATAATGGTTTTGAAGCAGGTTCTCTCCTTTCTAACCTTTACTATCTTTTGTCCTTAAGAGCTAATGACCTTGTGGATTTAGATACCATTTCTCTGTTTCCTTGGTATTTGTGGATCATATGGAAGAATAGAAATAAGTTAGATATAGAAGGCATTAGATACCTGGCAGAAGACACGATTAAGAAGGTTAGGGAAGATGGTTTAAAGTGGTGTTTAGCTCAAGAGACCAATACTGAATGGCAAAAGACCCTTAACTTGAGTCACCATAAAGAAAACAATCGTTGGAAACCTCCTGGCCCAGACTGGTTTAAATGTAATATTGGATGCAAATGGGACAAAAAGAAAGCTTTAGTAGGTGGGGCTTGGGTAATCAGAGATTCTTTTGGCAAAGTGATCTTACATAGTCGCAGAGCCTTCGGTAATGTTCACTCTTCCTCAGATGCCAAATTACTGTGTGTTCAGTGGGCAATGAGAAGTACACATGATCTTAGGTTTTCAAAGATGGTGTTTGAAGGTGAAACTCCAGATCTTTTTGGGGCAGTGTTACGTCCAAGAGCTTGGCCTGCATTTTTGTTTTTTGGTTCAGAAATTTCTAAGCTTTTACCCCTATTTCAATCTGTTTCCTTATCAATAGTTAATGGTGCAGCAAATAAAGGAGCTGCTCTTATTGCAGAAAGTGTTACTAGAGACAACAGGATTCATTCCTATGTGGCTCTTGGTCCACCGTCCTGGTTGGAACAATACTTCCGTGATGACAGCTTCTCGTCCTTGTTTTAGCTGCTTTGGTTTCTTTCACTCTTTTCTTCCTTTCTAAGTCTTCTGTGGAGTTGCTGTTTCCTTAGTTTTGAACGCTTTGTACTTTCCTCAACAGTGGCTCTAACGCGAATCAGTTCGTATTGTTCTATACCTAAGGTGAAGGATTTTTATACTAGGTTCGTTTATTCTATTTTGTCAATGTTGTACCCTTATAAAGGATTTTTTTTGTTTTTTTATTAAAATCATTAACTATTTTGAAACTTTTGTTTAACAGGTTTCAAAAACATAAACGTGACACACATTAATCCAATGATGATTTTGTGATTTTTTTCTGTTATATTAGATTATTAGATATCAATCTTTCCAGAGATATTGAAAATTGTTTGAGAGATAGTGATATTGGTGTTGTTAGATTGTTTTAGAGTTATACGAAAGATGGTACTACCTCAATGATTTATGTTTTTTTATCCATTATAATGTTTCATGGTGGTTTTTATGAAAAGTATCCTAAGAAAATCAAACATAAATGATATTAATTTTGTTAGTTTAAGTTTGTAAATATTAAAAACTTTACTTAGATATTTTAAGTAATTTGTTAATATTAATAATAGATGTGATAGTGTATTAAAAATCTCTTTAAAAAGATAATTATTGCAAGTTGCCGATATTTACATATATTAAAATAAAATCTAAATTAGAATTTAAAGCGATATAATTTTACTATTGTTAAGATTTTATAAATTTTTAAAAATGTATTGGTGTTTGTAAAATAAATTATTTTTAAACATGTAATGAATAATCACTTTTACTCGATTATGCTAATTATCCTTTTTTAAAAACTTAGGGTTTACGTGACTGTTTCTATATTCTTATTGATACATAAAATAGTTATATATAATTCTTCTACACAATAGATATCTATTATTTGTGAAATTACTGTTTTAGATTTTATCATATAATAATTTCCCTTCTTGTGCGCCTATATATATACATCTAAGAAAATCTTTAAAATTTCCTCTATCTTAAAAATTATATTATAACAAAATATTTTAATGGAAAGATTCTGATTATTTAATAGTTCAACTCTAAAATAAATATATATTGCATCTATCAAAGGTCACACTATTGAACTCCTTTTCTCGGTTTAATTGTTCAAAGAGAAGTTTTTTAGGTTTTTGAAGAGATGATTGGTAAAATAGATAGTTATTTTTTTTGGATGCGTTTGGAACGATCTTCGGTTAAATGTTTTAATGTTTTTATCTTCTTTTCGTAGATTATCTAAACGAAGATGTTGTTAATGGAATGGTGCAACAGTTTCTTGGATGTGCTATCACGTGCGAAGAAGAATTCTCGAAAGGGAATAATATAAAGAAAATTAATGTGCCTTTGATTCGTAGAGGTGTATCGTTGTGGGAACTGGATAACTATCTAGAAAATATGGCTTTGCTTAGACAATATGGTCCACCGCAGCTCTTGATCACTGTAAAGTGTAATCCAGAATGGCCTGATTACAATTTGTCACATGATCATTCCTGTCGTACTTTTAAAGAAAAATTAGACAATATTATTGGTGATTTAGTCAAGGATGGTGTTTTGGGTGATGTTGTTGCAGGTATGTCTGGTCTCTTAAAAAGTTCTGTTTTTGAGAATATTTGTTATTTTTTAAAAAGTTCTATTAAAATATCCTCCGATGTATGTGAAGTGCCTATAGCTCAAATTATGCTTTGGATGAAATATAATTATAAGCTCTGAACACCTTCAGAGATAGATGGTATTATCTCAGCAGAAATTCCGGATATTAGCTTGGATCCAGAGTTGCATGAGGTAGTTAGAAAGTTTATGATGTATGGACCGTGTAATGGTTTACTTTTAGGTGCTACTTGCACCGTAAATCCTAAATGTGGCTATTGTTTTCCAAAACAATTTTGCCTTGACACTTTTATAGATTCTTCGAATGAGATATGTTTAAAGCGGCGTGATGATGGCATAACTGTTATCAAGAATGGGTTTGTGTGTGATAATTGTCATGTTATTTCATATAACATATTTTTGCTTCTGAGTTACCATACTTACATTGAAGTTTGTTTTTGTGATACAACTTTTGCCGTTTCAAAAATTTATAGGCAACCCACTATGACATTCCATGATAGAGAGTAAGTGTAAAGCATATTGAACAATAGTTTCTTCTTGGCATTTCTTAATTTTCTTATTTCCTTTCGTTTATGATTTTTGTCTTTAGGTCTGTCATGATGCTTGAAGCTCGATGGTCTCAACTTGGATTTTGTAGAGAGTTTCGAACAGTTGATGTAATGACTTTACCACTCCATCTTCCCGATCAGGCCTTTACTGGTGATTCTTCTCGCATGTCGAAATTGATTGCCTGGATGTTGTATAATGATAAATATACGGAGGCTAGAGAATTTACATACACAGAATTTCCAACAAAGTTTGAATGGCACAAAAATCTGTGTGAGTGGAAACCACGTGAGTCTGGATTTGTGATTGGACGCATTTCACATGTTAGTCATACTTGTGGAGAAATCTTTTATTTGTGTATGATGCTCGGTGTGCAAAGAGGGTCGTGTAGTTTCCAAGATATACTAACTGTCGATGGAGTTCTCTATCCGTCTTTCAAGGATGCTTGCGTTGCAATCGGGATTGTAGAATGAGAATCTGAATGTTCTCGTGATTGGATTTTTTATTATATTGGTGTTAAGGTTTTTTTTTGTTAGTTTTAAAATCTAAATATGCTACGAATTAGTTTCGACGATCTACTGACTGTCGATGGAAAAATCTATGCAGTTTTAAGTATTTTGTGCATTGCGTTGGGCTTGATTGTCATCTCCATTTGATTATTGAGAGTTGTCCCCTAGGATTTGTTTTATTGTATGGATTTTTTCGTATTTTTCTTTATGGAATAAGTGTTCGTAGATTTATTTAATTAGCGGTTACTTCTATTTGATTATCTAAGTTATCTTGCACTTGAAACATATATCTCCTAATGAATATGTTTAAATATATTTAATCACAAAGATCCACATTGTTTCTATGACTCATTAAAAAAATCGTAACTATGTTTTATTAGAAACGTGAGTCTCAAGTTTTGATTAATATATATATATGTAAATAAGTATATTTGTGTCGAATATGCATCAATATTTACATATATATAAATGGAAATTCTATGATTTCTTTGATATCGTTCACATGTTAAGTAAGTATATATATAAATGGTCGAAAACCAATTTATAAAGAATTTTCTATTAAATTCTTAATGGCTAGGTATAATATGCTTTCGGAATTAAGTCACAGGAGTAGATTCCAGACTATACGGGTCAGAGTCTTTAGTCTTTGGATATCACCTTGCCCCTATTATTCGACACCGATTATGCATATGATACTTGTGGATGAGATGGTATTTATTTATTACATTCTAGCTTTGGTAATTCGATGTTTGTGGTTTGTATTTGTTGTGTGTAATAATCTAATTTTCTGTAGGGTTCAATGATTGAAGCTAATATTTGTCATAGTGTATTCCACCATCATTTCGATTACATTAGACAATACAAAAGTTACGAGATCAAGAATTTTTTAATGGCACATGTAGTTGGAGATGTTACTCTGACTAATTAATAATTCTGATCGAATATATTTCATCACTGAAACAGTAGTAACAGGTATTGCACTTTCTTCTAGACGATGTTCCATTCGATATAGTTCCTTTGATAGAATTATAAGAAATTCTCTTCTGGAAATTCCTAATGTGGGTAAGTATTAATTCAAATATTTTTAATTTAAAATTCTTATTAGCTCTAAAATTTGATTTATTTTTCATAAATCCAAATTTATGTTTTATATTTTGATTTTGATTTGGTTGTATTATTCTTCTAAAGTTCATGTTATTGGGGAAATTATAAGAATTCAAATCACAGGTGGTCGTTGTATCACCTATGTTAAAAACACTAGGTAAAATATTTTAATATTTATCATTTGCTAAACATTATTATTTATTGAATATATTTAATGATGTATTTTCTATTCATATTTCAGAAATGTCGAAATTGAATTCTGGATGGTTGATGGTTATTATGATCAGGTTATTGATATATGGAATCATCGTGAAGATGATTACGTCGTCTGTGCTTTTAGAATTTGGAGTGCTTTTAATAATAATGCAGGTAATAATCAAATATACATTTCTTAAAATCAATTGTATATATTATTTTGAATAAAATAACATTATTTCAAGATACACTCTTTCATTTTTTTATTGCTATAGGAAATGTTTATCTACGTCCTTTTGGTCGTTGCTCCGAGATAATTGATAATCCATGGACTCGCGAGGCCATAGATTTTAAGAGAGACTTTACATTTGATAATACAAATTAATAATTTGATCTTAAATTAAGATCTTTTTTGCAATTCATATTATAGAAAAAATTAATCTCTGTTCAATCTCCTATAGTAAATTTGAATAAATTATTTTTAAAAAATATTATTGGGACGGATCCACATTTGATATAAATTTAAATTCTATGATAATTTTAGAACTATCGTTGATAAATGTTATTGTTATTTCCGTCAAGATAAATCCAAAGTTTTTGTAAATAATAAAGAATAGTATTATGTTAATATTTATGTATACAATCAAATATTTTTTTTTTATTATATTCGGTTATAGTCTATTTTTAAAAAATCGAAATATGCCATTTCAAAGATATAATTTGATAATTTCTACTTTCCTTTGATAATTATTATTTCAATATTTAATTTCAAACAAAATAAATATTTGTTTATTATATTCAGTTATAGTCGGCTAAAAATATAGAATTATGCCATGTTTATAGGATATGTATGTGTATAAATACCTATATCTCTTTAATAATAGGTCGTATAATTTTTGATTCTCTAAACCCTAGATACAGTTTTTAAGGAACCCTATAATTTTAAGGAACTAACATCATGGCTCCGCGAGGCTTGAATGCACAGTCTAAAGTTTCTAAACGTACGTACTTTCATCTTTTCTGTTTTTATTTTAAATTTTATATAAACTCTGCTATAACATCATTATACATATATGCATGTTAACATGGTTCGGTCTTCATTGTTAAACCTTTCAGCTGGTCGTGTGAGACTTGGACGAGAAGATATTATGCCGTCTTATCCAACCCAAAATAAAAAGCAGCATCGTGAATCACGTTTGAAGAGGATGCGAATTTTGAAAAATAGGCGTCTCGGTTTAGAAGGCGATGGTAAATAATATATTTTATATATATATTACCGTATACTTGATATATTTATTCAAATATTTTTATTTTTGGTTGAGCAGACATTGAATTTCTACCAACTGCTAATGAATATGGAGACTTTGCATGTTATTTGGCTACTGATTCTGAACCTGAAAACGACGGGGAAACTGGAATAGGGGAGGAAAAAAATAAGAATTTTGGTGAACGAAAGTGCCTCTCTACTATGCCCGGAACAACGGTGCTTAAGAATGGTATTTTTAACACTTATTTTTCTGATGTTACTTGAATCTGCCTTTACCTAATATATTTTTTCATATGAATGTAGCATACAATGATCACGGTGATGATTCACTTTGTGAACATTGTCAGGCCTATATGTGGTTTTCAGAACGCTTGAATAAGCGTTATTTGACTGATAAACCAACGTTTTCGTTGTGTAGTCATAAAGACTAGGTGAAGTTACCTATACTTAGATCTCCTCCTAATATTCTTTTGACCCTACATTATAGCAGAGACGAAGTGAGTCGTCATTTTAGAGAATTTGTGAGAGCAAACAATATGATGTTTTCTTTCACATCCCTTGGAGGAAAAGTTAATAATGCTATAAATAATGGGAGGGGGCCATATCTCTTTCAGTTGTGTGGTGATAATTACCACCGTATTGGAGATATGTTGCCAGAATCTGGACAACAGCCTGCCTTTTTACAGCTATATATTCACGATACTCTTAACGAAGTTAAGAACCAAATAGCTGCTCATGGGTAAAGATAAACATATTTTCTTATCATCTAAAATTTCGTACACGATTTTGTTGTCATATATATGCATTGCAATGGACTAATAGGGCCTATGTTTAATTTTTTTCGTAATAGGAAAAATGGTGTGGGAGGAAAAATAGATTCATGTATTGTCGATCTTATCAAAAACATGTTGGATATAAGTAATCCACATATTAAAGCATTTCGTGTTGCTAGAGATCTTTTTGATGTCGATGGTAATCTCGATGGTTTCAGATTGGTGTTATCAAGTGGTCGAGAATCTGATGGAAGAAAAGAACTCACAGTCTACCTACAAATGATGATGTTGCTGCTTTTATAGCTGGTGATTTTAATGTGAATAATGAGACTCGTGATATTGTGGTGCAAACAAAGGCTGGACGTTTGAGAAGGATTAGTGAACTACACCCAACTTATTTGGCATTACAATATCCTTTGTTGTTTCCCTATGGAGAAGAGGGATTCTGTCTCGGAATAGACATAGGGTTCCTTGATTTGACTGGGCGTAAAAGGAGAAAAGTAACAATGAGGGAATTTTTTGCTTATCAAATTCATGAGAGAGTAGGTGAATCTCCAATCATCGTAATGTCTGGTCGACTCTACCAACAGTTTTTAGTTGACGCATTTACGATGATCGAGTCTAATCGACTGCGTTATATTTTGAATCAGAAGAATCTTCGATCTGACCAATATGATAAACTTATGCATTCTATTAATAGGGGGGATCGTGATCTTGCTGAGCAGGGTAAAAGGATCCACATTCCTTCGTCGTTCACAGGGGGAGCACGATACATGATGCAACATTATCTTGATGCGATGGCAACATGCAAGTATTACGGATATCCAAATCTCTTTATAACAATAACATGTAATCCTAAATGCCCAGAGATTACTCGATATCTCGAAAAGCATGATCTCAAGACAGAAGATCGTCCTGATAAGATGCTTGGGCGTTTAACTCGGGTAATTTTTTTTTTCTTCTTCTTTTTAGATTTATTATTTTTCATATCATTTTGTATATGTAAGTTCTGTTAATTCATTATTTTAATATTACACTTTTTGTTCATCTTCAGCTTTGTACACTATTGAATTCCAAAAGAGAGGGTTGCCTCACACACATATTGTGTTGTTTTTACATCCAGATTCAAAATTACCAACTGGAGATGGTATTGACCGTATAATCAGTGCAGAGATTCCTGATAAAGATCTCGATCCTTATCTTTATGAAGTTGTCAGTGTGATATAGGCGCACTTAGGTCGTGCTTATATGGAATGGAAGGTGTGGTGGTGATGGTGAATCTCTAGATGGTTGTAGAACACTTTCTAGGACCCAAATGGATGGATGGATGGATGAACAGGTTGCAAGGGGGATCGAGAGACGCCACACAGAGAATGGAGGGCTCTGTGACAAGTCTAATCTCCAGCTTCAAAGGCTTCACACCAAGGAAGAAGAAGAGAGGCAGCCAAGGCGGCTAGGGTTTCTTCTTTAGAAGAAAGTTCGTTCTTTATAAAAAATCAAAGTCTACAGATTACAAGCTGAATAGGGAGCTTTATAATAGCTCTGCAGCCTAGGGCTTCGAGGCCCAAAAACCAAATAATAAAAATAAAACAAAAATCCAAATAAGGAAAGTAATAATTACTTCTGAGGTAGCACATACGCTAGCTCAAACGCTACTATAAGAATAAAAACAAAAGGGAAATAACCTGCAAACAACCAAGCAAACTTGTTAACATAAACCAATGGAAACACTTACCCTGTGAGTATTAACTCATCCTATGGCCGCTTGCAAATGGTGAACGAGGAGGCTTCCTTGTAGCCTTGTAGAATCGGCAAGAATGCTGTTGATGGAGTCTTGAGTAGCACGTAAGAGGAACCTTGTAATCCCTTGTAGCTTTCATCTTCTTGATGCCTTGTAGTCGTTGTGGAGTTGTGCTCTTGATTATTTTCCAAGTCTTGAGCAGAAAATGGGTTTAGCACGGGTGTTGGCTCGAGTGGAATCTCTTGAGTGATCTCTTTGGTGAGCAGCATTCCTTTGAGTTCTTCATGCTCCAGCAACGTGATTAAGCTCTCCACAGATTGGTTGAACTCCTCTCTTAGGCTTCTAGTTCCTGATCTTGTTCTTGGTGTCTTTCTCATGCATGGAATGGAAGTGGCATTGCCTTCAGGTTCATGTATGCTAGCATCGATGTCCTCATCACATTTATATGACGATACATGGTCCTTGTGGTGATGACAACCCAAATAATGTGTGGATGAAGGATGGTGATTGTACCATTTTTTTCCCTAAATCTTTTTTCGAATGTTTCTAGAGTCGACATTGCCGTTTCCCTATATACAAGAGGCGTCAAAATAATGTCACAGTTTTGAAAACAAATATGGAATGTGACAATCGCTATGTGGTGCCTTATAATAGGGAGCTCTCGATAAGATATCGTGCTCATATCAACGTTGAGTGGTGTAATCAGACACGATCCATTAAATACCTATTCAAGTACATAAACAAAGGACCGGATTACGTGAGAGCCACAGTTGAAAGAACTGGTGATGAGAATGTTAATGAGATTGATTCTTATTTTAGTTGCAGGTATATTTATCTCCATTTTATTAACGTGATTTGGAATTTTATATACTGTAAAGTGTTTATTATTAATTAAGAAAGTCCTTAATGGAAAAAATAATTTATTCATGTACAGGTATGTATCTGCATGTGAGGCCACATGGCGAATTCTAGCATTTCCAATACAATACAGGACCACAACTGCAGTGAAACTATCTTTTCATTTGCTGGATCAACAGATGGTTATTTACAATGAAGATGATCCAATTGAGGAGGTGCTTAGCAGACCTTCGGTTGGAGTGTCTAAATTTCTAGGTTGGATGGAATGCAATAAAATCTCTCCAGAAGCAAGGGAGCTTACCTATGCTGATTTTCCTACTGCTTTTGTGTGGCATCTTCAAAAGAGAGAATGGAAACCACGCACATGTGGTTTTTCTATTGGACGTATCACATATGTCCCTGTTGGGTGTGGTGAGGCATATTATCTTAGAGTATTACTTAATATTGTCAAAGGACCCCGCAGTTTTGAGGAAATACTTACAATAAATGGTAAAGTCTGCTTAACATTCAAGGATGTTTTCTATGAGCTAAATTAGTTGGATGATGATAAAGAGTATATAGATGATATTACCGAGGCCGCTTTTTGGGTTTCTGGGAAGTATCCGAGGCGTTTATTTGCACTTTTGCTACAGTCTGGTAGCGTTGCCATGCCTGTAACCGTGTGGGAGGCTACATGGGTAGAATTATCCGAAGATCTTGTGCATAAATATAAAAGAGATAATCGTAAACCAGGTATGTGTGTTCTATATATTAGAGTACATAAATGTTCATATATAATATTTGAATGACTGTTTTGAGATAACAGTAATAAGTAATTTTTAAAGGTTTAGAATTTATTCAATATTAAATGTTTAGAATAATTGTTGTATCAATTCACATATCAACAATGTTATTACTCTTTGGTTAAATAAAACAAAGTGGGAAGAGAAAAATTCTTCAAAACGCAGGGAAAAAATATAACAAAACTAAATGAAAAATGAGTATAGAGACAATCGATCTCTTTAAGTTTAAAGCGTCATATATTTAAAAAAATTAAATATGTCGAAAATGGAAAAAATAATCTTAAAATAACTACAAATATAAAAAAGATTGGAAACTATTTCGAATTTTCATGGTGGTAAGAAAATAAAAAATTATATTAATTTCTAATAGGATATTAAACACCACATTTATAATAATTATCTTATCTAACACAAAAATAAATATTGAATTAATCATGATTCATATTAATAAATATAAGAATTAAAATTATAAATAAGAAAAAATCCTGATCGCAAACTAAAACAATGATTAAAAATCTTAGCGAAATGATGTGTGGCAGATATAATGATAGAGATTTATACTATATCAAAATTCACGGTCATGCTATACACTGTCCAATAGTAAATTATAGAGGAAAATTTTTAAGAAATGCCCCTTTCAATATTTTCCTTTCAAAAATACCCCAATTTATCTTTCAAAAATACTATTTTTTTGATTTATGATTGATTTAAGGTTTAATTTAGGGCTTAAATGTTGTAAGGTCAGGGTTTAATGCTTTTAAAACTATTTGGGTTTATGTTTGAGGTATTAGGGTTTATATTTTGGGAGTTTTAGATTTATTAAGGATTAAAACATTTTTTAGGGTTTAGAATTTTAGGGTTAAGGTTTTAACCCTAAACCCTAGATTCTAAACCCTAGATTCTAAACCCCACAACCCTACAAAAAATTATAGAATATTTTAAAATATTAAAATGATAATTTAGATTGAAGTTAGATTGAAATTTATATATTTTTCAAAAATAACAAAAAAAAAGGTGTATTTTTAAAAATGTGCACCCAAAAGGGGTATTTTTGAGATCTCCCATCATAGAGACCATGTATCATAAAATTTTAAAATAACATGAGAAACTGTTCCAAAATTATACTATGATTACCAGAATATTTTTGGGACGTTGTTATCTCATATAATTTCAAAAGTCATTCATGATATCAATTGTAAAATGGTAGAAATCATATTAATATTCAATTTTAAAATATAAGAAAATTAAGTATTTTATTAATATTCATCTTATGATTTGAAATAAATGTTTATATTAAACTCTTTTGGTACAAAACTCAAAAATCATACATGCTGAAATCAGTTAATCTGATAATTTGATTTATACATTTAGAACCGTTATAAAAACAAAATCTTTGATTTAACCATAACAAGAATAATAGGGAAGGTAGACAATTTTTAAAACACAAGAGAACCAAAAAAAAAAGTGTAAATATCCACATCTTCTTATCTCCGTCAATTTTCCAACCTCAAAATTCTACTATTAACTCATGTAGTTGGGGAGAGAGAAAATATATTTTGAAACCCCGAACGAAATTCTCTGATAATAAAATCATTTAATTGTGTGAAACATATTACATATTCAATCTTTAAAACACGAGAAAAAAAGGTGTAAATAGCCACATCTTCTTATCTCCGTCAATTTTTCAACCTGGGAGAGAGAAAAGATATTTGGAAACCCCGAACGACATTCTCTGATAATAAAATCATTTAATTGTGTGAAACATATTAGATATTTTACAAAAAAAATAAATATTAATCATCAATATAAAAAACTTGGCAACCATTTATGATGGTTATTAAAAAAACACTAAGTTTAATTTAAAATAATATGTTATATTTTATAAACATTTGTTTTTTATATATTATACAATCATAAACTACTAAATTAATGAAGGTTCATGTCAATATATTTAAATATTAAGATAAACCAAATTGACTTAAAGACACAAACTATAATAATAAAAAGAATAACACATATACCCATTTTTCTATACCCATTAACCACATATACCCACCACCCTTTTTTAATCACATATACCCATCCTTTTTATTTTAATATCATTATACCTTTCATTTACCACTATTTTTCATTTAAAATGATAAATTTGTTAAGATTTATGATTTTAGGATTTAGGATTTGGTAAAATTATAGAATTTATGATTTATTTAGGATTTAGGGTTAAACCCATATAAAATTAGGGTTTAATTTTTAATAACTATTGGGGATCAACCACTATATATGGATCAACCACTATATACTGATCAACCACTATAACTACTATATTAGCAGCTTTGAAGATATTTTTCCTTCCCATTATGTTTCATTTCAGTGAAGAGAA
>OVAP01004926.1:0-13747 GCA_900406295.1 Aurinia saxatilis | reverse complement strand
CTTTAGTTTTTAGTTAGTTTTTAAAGCAAAATAAAAATAATTATTCTTTATAAATGTTTGAATTCTTAAAAGTGTTTGATTCCATACACCTCCGTTTGTTTGTGCTTTCAAACATTGACCCACTAACCAAAATTTCATAAAATACATATTTCTAAAACTCATCCAGACTTTTTGTTCGAACACTTGAACTACAATGCATATTTGGTATTATCTTTTGAATCAAAGCACCACATCTATGTAAAAATCTGATTCAAAATCGTTTGTAACCATACAAGAAGTAATCTATGAATTTTCATCGGTATACCATCATTGGAACGTGTGAAATAAGATAACAATCACATAAATTAGGGTGGGCCCTAGGCCCATAAACGAAGGAAGCGAGTGTTTCTTGTAACGGTGATTGCGGGGGGAGGGAGCGTAGGCGTGAAAATGGAGGATGATGAAGAAGCACCGATGGCTCTTCAAATCCAACCTGATGTTTCGGTTGGTGTCACTGTCATCACTGGCTATCTCGGCGCCGGGAAGTCCACTCTTGTGAATTATATCCTCAACGGGAAACACGGGAAGAAGATTGCGGTGATTCTGAATGAGTTTGGGGAAGAGATTGGAGTTGAGAGGGCTATGATTAACGAAGGGGAAGGAGGTGCCCTTGTTGAAGAATGGGTCGAGCTCGGTAATGGCTGCATCTGCTGCACCGTTAAGCATAGCCTTGTTCAAGCCCTTGAGCAGCTTNTGGGTCGAGCTCGCTAATGGCTGCATCTGCTGCACCGTTAAGCATAGCCTTGTTCAAGCCCTTGAGCAGCTTGTTCTCAGAAAAGACAGGTCAAATCCCCAAATCCCTTAACCCATATGTCAACTGAAATTGAACAATTGCTTTTGCTTTCTCAATTGTAGGCTTGATCATATATTACTGGAGACTNTGTTCTCAGAAAAGACAGGTCAAATCCCCAAATCCCTTAACCCATATGTCAAGTGTCAACTGAAATTGAACCATTGCTTTTGCTTTCTCAATTGTAGGCTTGATCATATATTACTGGAGACTACAGGTTTGGCTAATCCTGCTCCACTCGCTTCTATTCTTTGGTTGGATGAGCAGTTAGAATCACAAGTCAAGCTTGACTGCATTGTTACTGTCAGTATTGAACTTCTTAATCTGGGTAGAGGGACCTTGCTCTCTCCCTAATGAATTTACTGATGTAGCTGCTTGAAACAGGTTGTGGATGCAAAGAACCTTCGGTTTCAGCTCAATGAGCGCCGTGACTCATCCTCCTTTCCCGAGGCATTTAATCAGATAGCATTCGCGGTAATCATCTGATCAAACAAACCATGTAAACACTATGGTCTTCTCTTCTGCATCGTACACCTCACCTCATCAACATGTTTCATCTTTGTAGGACACAATAATAATGAACAAGATTGACTTGATTTCTCAAGAGGAATCTGATGATTTGGAGAAGGAAATCCATTCCATCAACTCCCTCGCCAATGTCATCCGCTCTGTCAGGTGTCAAGTTGACTTGTCCTGTATATTCAACTGCCAGGCATATGATTCAACTGTTAAGTCTCTCAAACTTATCATCTGATTATATGTATACCTGTTCGATTACTATTCGTGTTTTTTTACTGAACCTTTTTTCCTCTTTACTGTTGCATATAGCATATTAGTCGACTGAAATCCCTTCTAGAAGTAAATAAATCATTAACCACAACAGACCTTCACGATAGTGGAGTGAGGACTCTATGCATCAGCGAACCCCAAGCTATAGACCTCGATAAGGTAGCAAATTCATTGAATAGTCTTAGACAACAACTAAGTAGTCTTCTTTGTGAACCACCAGGCTTGTTCTCGTTTTAACAGGTTCGTTTATGGCTTGAAGAAATTCTGTGGGATAAAAAGTCAGAGATGGATGTATACCGTTGCAAGGCTGTATTGAGCATTCAAAACTCAGACCAGCTTCATATTTTGCAGGTAATGTAGTCGTGAAGTCAACATGAAGTAAGTGGTTTGGTCCATGAATATTGGTCATCACACCGCTTCTATGTTATTGAATATGTGCAGGCTGTTAGAGAGATATATGACATAGTGCCAGCGCGAAAATGGAGTGAGGAAGAGAACCGAATAAACAAAATAGTATTTATAGGTCAGATCTCCTTTTTGTTAGCATGGTTATTGTTTCCAAAACTCTTTTCTCTCTACTTGCTGACTCATGTAACTGAATACGTGCAGGACACAAACTAGATGAAGAAGCTCTTAGAAGAGGACTAAGAGATTGCAGACCCTAATGAAAACCCCACCTGGCAGGGGAAAACCATTTTGGCTTTTGCCCATCTGGTGTGAGCTTTCTATTATTAACTGCTGATTTTGGGTATTAGAAATTGTAATTTTAGCATTTTAATGTGACTTACAGTACAATGTTATAATCGATGCTGTTTTACCAACATTTACGTTTACCTTCTTTACTACACTCGTTTAGTCAAAATTTTCGGACAACCATTGCTTTTCAAACACAAGTAAAGTGTATTTTTGCAGAATAGAGTGAAAATATTGTGTTCACAATGTGGGAATCGTGTTTATTGTGACTGAACTTGTCTATCTCTCCTTCTCTCCCGAGTAGTCATTTTCTCTCCATACCTCTGGAATATGTCGGCCAGATCAAACAAGCTAACTTCTCTCAATTTCTTCGCCATCTCCGCAAACATCACCATTCCTTCCTCGTTAGAGTAACAATGCAAGAAGTTGCTGTAATCAAATCTAGGGACTTCAAGTCCTCTCTTCATAGTTCTCTCAACATACTTGGTAGTTTCTAAACGTTTCCCTGCCTTGATCAAACCTCCAACGAATATAGTATCGAAATTCACTAACGGGTCTGGTCCTTTCCGCCCTCTTCTCCCCAAATGTCCTTGCAGCAACATAAGATAGGTATGCATTATGGGCTCGCATCCTTTCTCGATCATCTTCCTGAAAACCTTTGTTGCCTCACTTGCCCTTTTGATCTTCACCATCCCTTTGATCAATGCATGATAGATAGTAATATCCGGGTTTTCAGTGGCTTCGACCGTTTTATAGGCCTCAGCAACTCTTCCTTTAGCGAGTAGACCATAGATGATGGAGGCCCAAGTTAGGTTGTCGACCTGAATGCCTCTTGCACGCATTTCATCAAACAGGTTGCGTGCGGTATCGATCCTGCCATTTCTGCACAGCCAGTCGATGATGATCCTGTAGAAAGACCCATCCAAATCTGGACCCCTTTTGGAGAGCATCACGTAAAAGAGCTTGGAAGCTTCATCAAAGTTGTTTTGCTTGAGAAGTGTTTCCATGATGCTTTGACCAGCTTGGATATCAAGCTCAAATCCCTCCTCCATCATCAAATTCCAAAGCTTGGTGGCTTGGATCAAATTACCAACATCGCAGAAGCCTTGAATCATGGTTCTGTAAGTAACCTTGTCAGGCTTGATACAGTCCCTGAGCTTAGTGACGACGAACTTAGCTTCTTGGACGAGTTTCTCCTTGCAGAGAGTTTCGAGCGCTCTGTTCAAGGTCTGGGCATTGTAGGAGTATCCAAAATGGTTCATGAGATGGAAGAAAGAAACGCATTTGTTGAGCTCGCGAGCAGAGGCAAGTGTTTTCAAGACGAGCCGAAACGTCTTATCGTTGGCCAATCCGCGTTTGCCACTGTGCTGGGCCAAGTCCCAGAAGAGATGTATGTTTCTGGATCTACCGATGATTCCGAGCATCTTATTGACGGTGGTGGATGTGTGGGCGAAGTCAGGGTGGTGAGTCTGAGAGTAGAGGAAGAAGCGGTGGACCGGACGCCAGGAGAGAGGGAAATTGTTGCAGACTTGGAGGAAGAACTCGTGGGTCAGTTCAAATCCGGTGGAGGAGAGATTCGACACGAGGCGTGAGTCAGGCGAGTTTTGCTGCTGGTACAGGATTGTACACACGCGGAGAAGATGATCTTGGTTTACCGACTGGGTAACGAATCGGCGGTGGACGAGGAAGAATCCCCGAATTGGGTTCCCTAACTGAAACATTCTCTTTCACAAGGAACGACGGCGGTCCCCAAGCCAAAATTATATTAGACAAATAAACTAAAACAAAATGGAGATGCGGGGGATCGAACCCCGTGCCTCTCGCATGCAAAGCGAGCGCTCTACCATTTGAGCTACATCCCCAATGTTGTTCAACATTGTCTATAACAGATATATAAAATTAAAACAAAGCGAAAAGTTCGTTAAATTGGTTAGAAAGACAAGGAAGCCTGGAAAAGCGCAGACAGAGAGACATGGATCTCAAGGTTGAGATTCAGTCTTGTTCCGCCATTTGCGAACCATCTTCAGACTCCTTGTTATATACTTCTTCTCTCTTTCCCTCCTCCTACCATTTTTATATATATTCTTCACTTTTTTTTTGGTTAAAAGATTATTTTTTACGAGAACACAACCATCACAAAATGTCATCAGGATCCGACAAAGAAAGAGAGACCTTTGTCTACATGGCTAAGCTCTCCGAACAAGCCGAGCGTTACGACGGTAAGTAAGCATCTCTTATATTCAAATACCATCCGTCAAGTTTACAAAGATTAATGTGCAGAGATGGTTGAGACAATGAAGAAGGTGGCGAAAGTGAACAGCGAGCTTACGGTGGAAGAGAGGAATCTGTTGTCGGTCGGTTACAAGAACGTGATCGGAGCAAGGCGGGCTTCCTGGAGGATAATGTCGTCCATCGAGCAGAAGGAAGAGTCCAAAGGCAACGAATCAAACGTCAAACACATCAAGGGTTATCGCCAAAAGGTAGAAGACGAGCTCGCCAACATCTGTCAAGACATTCTCACCATCATCGATCAGCATCTCATTCCTCACGCTACCTCAGGAGAAGCCACCGTTTTCTATTACAAGATGTGAAACACTAAACACCTCTGATTTCATTTGCAAATCAAACTTCTTGTTTTCTTATTTTTTGGGTTTTGACATTTTTTTTTTTTGTAGGAAAGGAGATTATTACCGTTACTTGGCTGAGTTTAAGACCGAGCAAGAGAGGAAGGAAGCCGCCGAACAGTCGCTTAAAGGCTATGAGGTGTCTATATATGTTCTTTTTTTCTCATTCACTTGTAAACCTTTTTGGGGTCTGATAGATCGAATTTGATTAGGCTGCAACACAAGCTGCAAGCACTGAGCTTCCTTCCACCCACCCGATCCGTCTTGGTCTTGCTCTCAACTTCTCTGTTTTCTACTATGAGATCATGAACTCTCCTGAAAGGTCTTTTTCCTTTGATGAAATACCATCTGGTCTCAACTTTTGTTGTTGTTATAAACTCGTTTTTGGATCATTGTTGCAGAGCTTGCCATTTGGCCAAGCAAGCCTTCGATGAGGCGATTGCAGAATTGGATACTCTAAGCGAGGAGTCGTACAAGGACAGCACTTTGATCATGCAGCTTTTGAGAGACAACCTCACCCTCTGGACTTCTGATCTTCCCGAAGACGGAGGTCTGTCTTAAAATCACACCGCCAAATATAAGAACACTCAAAACATGCTAGTTTATTAAAGACTAAGACTGAGTTTTGCTTTGTTTTCAGGAGAAGACAACATCAAGGCCGATGAACCCAAGCAAGAACAGGCTAAGCCTGCAGAAGCCACTGAGGTTATTGTTAGCTTCTCTCTCTCTGTTTTTTTTTTTTTGTTCGGTTAAATCAAGCTCATGTGTTTCTTGTTTTTGGTTGGTTTCAGAACTGATAAAAGGTTTTGGAAGTTGAATGAGGTTATTCGATGCCCATAAGGTGGGAGGCCAATTCCTTTCAAGTTCCGTAGCTTGGTTTCATCAGGAAGATGGGATCAGAGACGATTGGATTCATTCCTATATTGTTTTTCTTTATTTATTACCTTCTTATGTTGTCCATTTCATCATACGAAATATTTTATGTTATGCATTTATATGATCAAATTTTATTTACATATTCAATAAGCAGATCAATACTGGAAATTGCCAACCAAACAAGCACAACCCTTGTTAAGATTAATCTGCTCTGATGGTTTTGTGGACATTAAATTAAAACTGTATAATAAGTACACCAAAAAAGTGGTTATTACAAGAAGTGAAGACAAACCTCAGCAACCATATACAAAAAAGTGAGTGTAGGTCATTCTTCCTCCTTATCAAAGTAACTCTGGGGCAAGGTAAAGTCTTCCTCATGATTCAGAATGTCAATGTCGTCATCATCTGATTTCTGAAAAATCCAAAGGAAACAGAATAAACCAAGTGCTTAGAAACAACATAATAATTGTAGTAGTGATCACTCTACTCACCAGCATCTCTATGTTGTAGAAACGATCCAGTAGCTGCAGAACCTCATCCGCTGTGAACTGTCGATCAAAGCTGTGGATAGACAAGAGTCAAGGATTCAGACAAGGTGATCAGAACAGAGTGACTCAAGCAGCTGTGTATACAAACCTTCTTCCGAGATACTCCATGAGACCATAAAGAACAAAGTGACGATGTATGCCTGCGCATAATCTCATCCCATAAATGAATTTGGAATCAAATAAGGCAACAAGATTTGGGTCGTGAAAGCTACCTCGGAGTTTAACGGGAGGGTAGATTTCAAGAGCTTCTAATAACCTGAGCTCCAATTCAACCTGTGACTGCTCCTAAGAAGCAGGAGAGAAAAGCATTAAAATCTCAGAACAAAAATGACGAGTAAGTAAATAGAGAGAGAAAGAGAGACCTTGGAGAGAGAGGAAGCCGAGGAAGGTAAGGCTTTACAGGGAGAGTGCACGGACATGCCGTCTTGCTCTTGCTCTTCCTCTTTTCCTCCTCCGCCATCTCCCTCCGTTCTTCCACCCATCCTCTCTTCTTTTCTCCCCTCTTTAGGGTTTCGCGTCTTTCTTTGATCCCCAAAGCTCTCCCCATCTCTCTGTTGGGCCGACCCATCTTTCAAGGCCTTGTCCATTACCACTATTTTCAGTGCCAGATTATTATTATTATTTTTTTTTCAACTAGATGGATGTAGGAATCTACCTATACTATAGCCCCTCAATTCATATCTACTTGTACTTACGATCGATCATTGTTTCAAGGACGAAGTTTGTAATCTCTGCACTCCAGAGAAACTATTTTGAACCCTGTCTGACTAGTCTTTTAGTTAGGAATAGGGTTTTGCTAGGAGGAATCATGGTTTGGTAGATAGGCAATAGGATTGTGTAACGTGTAGTTTATAGGCTTATTTTCATATCAGATCTTAGTATAAATCATATGATAAACCTGCTACTAATACACCACTTAGAGTAAGAGGTCCATAACTTGATAATGAAAGTTTTACCATACATAGTTTAGTAGAATTTGATTTTCTGAACTTAATGCCTAGATTAATTGGTTGATCAGCCCATAGGTTCTCTTTCTGAAAAGATATATGTTAGAGTTAACTCGGATACCAATTGAACTAGACTGGTTAAGCCTAACCATAAGGATAGTCAGTTAATAGTGATTTCAACTATATAGCCTAAACTAGGATTTACATAGATTACTACCCTAAATAATTCAAACCGTGATCGTCTGATGCATTACCAGATTTCCTAACGCTTTTTATCATAAATCTTTCTTACGTTTTATTTTATTTTAGCATTTTCAGGCATTGATTGATCGACCGCATAATCTGCCATCGACCGAAAGGTGTCCCAATCGATCGACCAGTTCACACTGTCGATCGACCAAAATCAAAAACCTTTTCATTTTGCTGCTTAGCTCGAGTGAACTTGGACGTGCTATTGTGTACACTTTGCTCTCTGTGGATACGATCTCTAAGTAATACTGCGAGACCTGTGAGCTTGTAGGAAATATTTTGGGCGAAAACTTATCCCCATCAAGTTTTCTGGCGCTGTTGTCGGGGAGCAACAGTTGACCAGTAGCATATCAATCAAACTCCAGACTAAGCCTTTCATTTTTCTGTTTTTTCATTTCATTTTCATTTTTCATTCGTCATTTTTACTCATTTTTCATTTAACATTTGAATTTGGTTTTGTCAACGTGATTCCCTTTTTCCTGGTGTATGCAAAGAAAAAGTCAAGGCGACAATGACCTGTTTCCACTTGAAGCTGAAATCCAGAGAATAGAGAGAACCAACCGTAAGCTTGCTCGTTTGAGACTAATGGCAGAGCAACAAGATCAAACGTTCGATGATGGTGAGCCTCGCCTCATTGGAGGAGGAAGAGGAGAAGACCAAAGGAGGCAGGAAGAGAAACGTCCACAAGGGAATGGAGAAGACAGAGCTGCTGAGCCAAGAGCTGATCAAAGAACAATACCCGACTATCATTCGATCGATCAACACCTCTTCGATCGAATGGTGATCAAGCCAGCACAACCTCCTCGAAATGATTATGAGATAAAACCTCAAATAATAGCCTTGGTGAAACAAAACCAGTTCCATGGAAATGGTCACGAGCATCCAATGGACCACATCAATTTCTTTGAAGAAATCTGTACCACCACGAGGCAAAATGGAGTTCCCACCGACTACTTTAAATGTAAACTCTTCCAATTATTTGTGGCAGACAAAGCCCATCGATGGCTGAAAACTCTACTGCCAGGTTTCATCACTACATGGGAAGGTTGTAAGTCAGTTTTCCTTAACCATTTTTACACTAAGTCCCGCTCTAATCAATTAAGAAACAAGATACAAGGCTTTAAACAAGCCCCTGTTGAAGTTTCTTCGATGCTTGGGAAAGGTTTAACGGTTACATGAGGGACTACCCTCATCATGGTTTTGATGAAGCTAAACTCTTGTGTACTTTCCACAAAGGCATAAAGCCGAAATATCAACTGTCTCTTGATACAGCTAGCAATGGTGATTTCACCACCAAGACAGTTAAGGAAGAACAAGCTCTCATCAAGAATCTAGCTGCCAGTGACAACAATAACTCAACTGAATTTAATAGGCCAGTACCTAGAAATGAAGTGGAGTCCAAGCAAATCACAGAACTTCGAGGAATGATGAGCCATATCCTAAGAAACCAACAAAGGGCGGTGAACTCTTGTGAAGTTGTGACTGACAACAATGTTTTCCCAACTATGGGTGGAGAACAAGATGGTTATGAGGAAGAAATGAATTACGTTAGGACACAAGGAAATTATAAAAGCCGAAATTTCAATAATTTCAAAAATAATAACCTCTCTTACAGGAACCCTAATGTGGAGACCCCCAAGACCGACACTACCCTTCCCAAGAATAACCTCAGTTGAACTCCTACCCCCGAGGAGGAGGGTTTAGTTTGGGAAATTACCAGCAAGGTAGTTATGGTAGAGGAATGTGTGGGCAGGAATTCACACACAACCAAAAACTTGTCTAACAGATCTTTTAAGGGATCGTCGACTCTCTTAGTATGAACCGCTCAGAAAATTACAGAGAAAGACAAATAACAAGGTAAGAGAAGTAGGGTCGCTTTATTGATAGCAAAGACAATTCTCGAATACAAGCTGTTAAGACCTAAGCTATTCGAGAGATAAGAAGATGATCTAAGACCTACGACCTTAGATCCTATATATACCCTAACTGAACCGTCTTTGGGCCCAAACTCTTTCGTGGGCCACCTTCCATTTCATGAAGATTTGCTTCCATTCTTCCAGAAGTCTTCTAGATAGTTTCCTTTCTCCTTAGATACTCCGATGATTCTTTTCTCGAACCTTCTTGCTTGACGGCGCTCGGAATAGACTTTAAGGGTTTGTCTTGATGGAAGACGGAAATGGGCCCACGGACCTGGGTTGGGATATCCGGCTAGTTATAAGTGTTTCTGGCCCACGAGATTGTTGAGATAATCTCGTGAGTCGGATGTATTCTGATGATCACCTCATTAAAAACCTTAGCAAGGAACACCGCTTGGGAAAAACCTTTCCAAGGGAAAAAGAGTATGATCACGATGGTGAAATGTTCATCGTGGGTCCTTTAGTTCTTAATGGAACTAAGTCATGCAGTTGGACCCACGAGACGCGATGTTGCTAAGTGAGCTAAGCTAGCCCGCGGATTGAAATGTGATTGGCCTTGCGGGCCATACGGATGACAGCCCGCGGATGCTTGAAGAGAGTGACGTAGCTCGCGGGCTATGGAGAAGCTTGTCCGTGGGCCATGGCTTGGACGTAGCTCGTGGGCTATGGAGAAGCTTGTCCGCGGGCCATGGCTTGGACGTAGCTCGCAGGCTATAGAGAAGCTTGTCCGCGGGCCATGGCTTGGATGTAGCCCACGGGCAAAGGAGCACTGATGGTCTTGTGGGCCACGGCAGGCATGAAGCTCGCACATGAAGAATGCAAGATGGTCTATGGGCCAGACCGGGACGTAGCTCGCCTGANCGGGACGTAACTCGCCTGACAGGAAGGCAGGATGGTCTGTGGGCCAGACCGGGACGTAGCTCGCCTGGCAGGAAGGCAAGATGGTCTGTGGGCCAGACTGGGGTGTAGCTCGCCTGGCAAGAAGGCAGGATGGCCTATGGGCCAGACCGGGACGTAGCTCGCCTGGTAGGAATGGCTGGATGGTCTGTGCGCCAGACCATGATGTTGCTCGCCTGGCATGGAAGGCTGGATGGTCTATTGGCCAGACCAGGACGTAGCTCGTCTGGCTTGGAAGGCTGGATGGTCTGTGGGCCAGACCAGGACATAGCTCGTCTGGCAGGAATGGCTGGATGGCCTGTAAGCCAGACCAGGACGTAGCTCGCTTGACATGGAAGGCCGGATGGTCTGTGGGCCAGACCAGGACGTAGCTCGCCTGGCATGGAAGGCTGGATGGTCTGTGGGCCTGACCAGGATGTAGCTCGCCTGGCAGGAATGGCTGGATGGCCTATGGGCCAGACCAGGACGTAGCTCGCATGGCTTGGATGGTTGGATGGTCTGTGGGCCATAAAGAGGTCCAATTTGCATACGAAAATGGTGGGCTTGTCCCGTGGGCCGTAACGCGGGATTTGGCTCACAGGACAGTCTTGGCATGCTCATACGATCCTTTGTGGCTCCGTCTCATGTCCGAACATTCAATTGATCATAAGAAGATTGAATTGGTTTGTCTAAGAAGGTTCGGGACCCGCAATGAGACTTAACTAGCACATTGCTTGGTAAGGTCTGTCGGGACCCACTGTGAAACTTAGCTAGCACATTGCTTGGTGAGGTTTTGACCGGGACCCACCAACCAAATGTCCATAGAATAGGCTCGATGGTTCGTTGCGTGAGTTTATAGAAGGTCTAGCCCGCGGAACAAGCCAAAAGACTTGTCTCACGAGCTAAGTGCCTTGCACGGCCCGTGGGGTAGTCCATGACCGTGGTCCGTGCCGATCGTGTAGTCCGTGCGAGCTTGTGTCATTACCAATCGATAGTCCACGACTGTAATGTTCGATGGTGTGTACATATGATTAGCTCGTGTGCAGTAGTAGTGTTTTGTGGCAAACACTTAGCCGTTTTATGCTATCTATCTTCGGGGGTGGAATCAGACTCCCACAGTTAGCCCCCAAGTCTCCATTGCTTTGTTAGCTATGGAGAGTTAGAGTATAGCCTGAAGATTGAAGATTGGTGCATGGTTGTTGATCACATACCGTTAAAATGGCATGATTACTGGTGTGTTGTCTTTCGATGAGTCGTTATCCTAGACGTGGGCCATGCTGGTGTGGAGACGTACGAGGCTTCTTGTGAATGGATTGGAGAAGAAGAAGCGGGCCATAGTCAAAAGGAAGGAACGTAAGAAGGCTCTTCCGAGGGACTTCAGATATGTGGGATACAGCGAAGGTGGAGAAGAGTTCGCGACACACGGAGGTGGGCCGTTGTCGTGCGTGGGCCACGACTTGGGTCGTGAGCGTGCTTCCTTTATCGATCTCGCAGGCTAAGTCTAGGTCGGACCCTACGACGCGGGCTTTAACTTGGCTCACAGACGTGATGTCTTCTCTTTGTGTGCGGGCCATGTCCCATGTGGTCCCTACGACACGGGCTTTGGCTTGGCTTGCGGATGTGATGTCTTCTCTTTGTGCTCGTGCTACGTTCCGTGTGGTCCCTCGCCGCGAGCTTGGCGTTGAGGCGAGCCATAAGAAGGCGGGCCACAATAGAGAGGAAGATGGTCGTGCGGGTCCCGACGGGAACTATCGTCGCTTGGCTTTCCAAGTACCTTATCTCGCGGGCCTCGTCTTGGGAGAATGGTCCCACGTGAACTACGACGGAAGTTTAGCTCGTGGCACTTGCGTGCTTCAAGGAGGCGCGGGCCACAACTCACACAGTACCTACGCGAGCCACACGAAGATGAATTTGGCTAGTGGGCTCTTTCCCTCTTGAAATGATACGGGCCACAAGGCCGTTGGCCACGTTAAGGACTTGGCTCGCAGACGAGAATCATTCTCTTCTTGCGCGGGCCAATCTTTTTGTGGGACCCATATGAGCAAACTCCTAGGTCGTATGACAGGATGCATCAGAGATGAGGTCGTGGACCCAGGATTGCAAGAAGATTTCTCCCATGATGGTTGGATTGGTGATGTGCTCGGTGGTCAGGGGACGTTCGAAGATCAAGGTGAGTCTTCTCATAAGAAGCATGCGTAAGAAATTTGCATGCTTTGTAAATATGTGATGATGGTTTCAAGCTAAGGAGATGTCTCCTTGGTTAAATCTCGGATGATGATGTTACCAAATTGGTAACAGTCAGCGGTTGAAGCAGAGTCGAGCGGGTCCTAGACGGACTACATAGCTCGCGAGTGAAGGAGTGATGATTTGCAGGCGGGCACGATTCGAGCGGGTCCCAGGCGAGATATGTAGCTTGCGGGAGAGGGAGTGAGATTTGCAGGCGGGCTACGATTCGAGTGGGTCCCAGGCGGGCTACGTAGCTCGTGGGAATGGGAGTGAAGTTTCCAAGAGGGCTACGATTCGAGCGGGTCCCAGGCGGGCTACGATTCGTGCGGTTCCCAAGCGGGCTACATAGCTCCTTGGAATGGGAGTGAAGTTTCCCAGGCGGGCTACGATTCGAGTGGGTCCCAGGCAGGCTACGTAGCTCGTGGGAATGGGAGTGAGCTTTCCCAGGCATGCTACGTTTCGAGCGGGTCCCAGGCGGGCTACGTAGCTCGTAGGAATGGGAGTGAAGTTTCCCAGGTGGGCTACGATTCAAGCGGGTCCCAGGCGGGCTACGTAGCTCGTGGGAATGGGAGTGAAGTTTCCCAGGCGGGCTACGATTCGAGCGGGTCCTAGGCGGGGTACGTAGCTCGCGGGAATGGGAGTGAAGTTTCCTAGGCGGGCTATGATTCAAGCGGGTCCCAGGCGGGCTACGTAGCTCGTGGAATGGGAGTGAAGTTTCCCAGGCGGGCTACGATTCAAGCGGGTCCCATCGTGGTGTGGCTCGGGGGGTAGGATGCACCAAGTTACCCGCGGGCCAAGTTTTGTATGGGTCGTGTCAGGATTTATCTTGCGAGGTTTATCCCACTCATGATGATGTGGGCAGACCCGGGATGCTTGATTGAGATCCCTGTTGATGATAAGATCAAGGTCTATGCCTTAGTAAATATTTTTGGGTGACGTATACGATTGAGCCATTGATGCTTCAATCATTCGGATATGTTTGTTGGATGTTGCCTTGTTAAATGGCGTTGTTCCTTGTCGTTTTGATAGTAATGCAGTCATTGTTGCGATTGGTTAAAGTCTTTGCCCCACCGTTTGCCTTGAGTAGCGACCTCTCAGCAAGGAAGTGTTACCGACTTGAGTAGGCCAGCGGAATATTCTTGCTGGGTTTGGAGGGATCATGTTTATCAAATCT
>OVAP01004925.1:0-13014 GCA_900406295.1 Aurinia saxatilis | reverse complement strand
AAAAAAAAAAAAAAAAATCATGATCGCAAACTAAAACAGTGATTAAAAACCTTAACGTAATATAATGATGAATTTTTTTTGCGATATCAAGTGTATAGTCACAAGACACTTTCAAATAGTAAATCATAAAAACTATGTATCATATACAATTTTTAAAAACATGCGATCCAAATCTATACTACAATTACCAAATTATCCGTGGAACATCGCTATCTCGAGAACAAAACAAATGAAAAAAAAGAAGATTAACACATCCCGCGCTACGCGCGGGTCAACCACTAGTGATAATAAAAATGCTAGATCTAGGGATAATCAATGAATTGTCTAAAAACTAAACTGGATGTTTATTCAGGTTCTAATTTTACTCAATTCCAACTCAAATTCTAAATTGGTCCACTTTCGTGGTACCAATCACTTCACTTGACTAACTAAATGCCTTGACTAATAAGTTTTCAGGATTCCTACTACACATTAATAGGGAGTCCTATGAATAGAAACAAAGTGATCAATTCTAGAGTAGGCATTAAGGTTTTATTAGGAGGGAATTCTCTACATATCTACCTATTTACATTCAGTTACTAACTTAACAATCCATAGATACCCCTAGGTCTAACAACCTAACTACTCACTCATAACTAAATTAACAAGAAAACAATATATAATGAAGAACATAATTAAAAACACAAAAAATACTGAATAATACTTTATTAATGATAAAAATAATGAAAATGTAAAAGAAGTAAGGGTTCAAGAACACTTCTCAACAGTAGGTAATGCAATGAATGAATGGAAAATGACAGCCTCCAAGGAAATCTCCAAGAGAAACTCACAAATCTCAAGAACGAAATGAAGAATAAATGAACCAAGTGTTTAGATAAAAAAGAGAGTAAAAATGAGCATTAATTGTTGTGGAGGCTCAAAAATGAATATATACTGAAGGTAAGTTAAGGTAAATTCTTGTCAATCTGATGATTGACAAGTTTCCAAAATAGCACTCTATCGAGCAGGGATCGATCGATCCATAAGTGGATTGGTCGATCCGCACATGGATCGATCGATCTGAAAGTAGCAACTTCGATCCCTCTCGTGCAAGTCGATCTGCAAATGTCCCGCAAGCTAACGTTTATGATCATGGATCGATCGATCCATGCTGAAATCACCTTTTTCACAAACTTGTTCATAACCTCATCTTGATGCTCAAATCCGTACTCCATCGTGTTTGTACTTGTTAAAACTCTAAAACGACACTAAAAGACTCGAAAAACAGTTGAAAACTAAGGTTAAAAATAGTTAAAAATGCAATATATCAATTCCCCCAAACTTACCTTTGCTTGTCCGCAATCAAACTACAAAGGTTCAAGAAGAGAGAAAGGTTTGAAAGTGGGGACTCAAAGCTAGAAAGCATGCATTCTATGTTCTAAGGACGGATTCGAATTAACGCTAACCTTTGACATGCAAAATATTTACCCATTCAACCTTAAATCACTTCAGTCTGCTCCAATTTTATCTTTAAGCCCAATGCTAATGATCCCACTCGATTCTTATTCACCTTCCCTTTACATTCAAATTAAACAATAAGCGCGGTCTAAAAATGGATAATTGATCACAACATTTGGTTCAAAGAGGGAAATGTTCAAATGTAGGTGGTTAAGTGTATCAAAATTTCAAACGGTGACTAACTCTCAAGAAAGCGGAATGTTATCATTATGCAAAAACAGGTCAAAGAAAAGAGCAATTTATGCATACAAGCAATTTTTCCCATCTACCCATTCCCAATCTTATGAGCTTTTACACATAACACATTTTCAGAAAAAGGTCTCAGTCTAGAAAGTGTTTATTGGTTTGAAAAGAGTTTGGGAATTTAATATGGTGGACTTTTAAAAATAAAAAATGAAAGAGGGTGGTAAAACGTTGAAAGCAACAAAATCCATGCATCTGATCAAAAAGCCATAGATGAGAAAAATAAAATTCAATTAAGTCCAATAATATAAGGAATGCATCAATTCAAACGAGATTTCACACTAACAAGAACACTTATTGGAAAGGGTGCTAAGTCAAAAACAAGTGCAAATTTTGCAAGTCAACAAATGACACTAATAAACAACATACCCCAAAAACAAATACTAGCATCAATATATGAAATATCATCACTGTCCCCTAATTCAAAATCCTTTTTTTTTTTCTAACTTTTTTTAAAAAATACTCATAAAAATTCGAACAATAAAATCTAATCAAAGAAAAACAGTAAAATGACTCAAGAAAAAAAAAAAAGAATAAACGAAGTTAGTCACACACTTGTACCCTCCCCCAAACTTAAATCACACCGTCTCCGGTGTGAAAATAAGAACAGAGAAAGATACGACAAATAAAAAGAAAGAGAGAAAATAAAAGAAAGGAAAAAGAAACGATACAGCGGGGTCATGGTGGCTCGCTGTCAAGCATCACGCCGAGCTCTCGTGCGCGGAATGGTCTCATCATCTGTGGCCTCATCGTCATGGTCCTCACCATTGGGACCTGCAGTGTCACGTGCTGATGATCCTCCACCGCAGACAATCTTGGATAATGATCCCCACATCCGTGTCAACATGGAGTGCTGACGGTGTTGGTTCTCCAGAATGCGGTCTAGTCGCTGGTCCACCGAAACACCTGAAGGAAGGGGATCCAGATCATACTCACCAGTGTAAGGTGGCAAAGCGTACTCCACAGAGGAGGGCTGAGGTGGTGGAACATGCATCGCAGGTGGAGCTCGGCGTCTAGTGGAAGCGCGCGGTGGGTCACATAGGAGGTGCAGAGGGACCCTGAACCATAAAGCGTCCTGAGTAGATGGTGAAGTCAGACCTTAACAGGGAGTTTGACATGTCTGGTGAATCCCTCGAGGTCGGTGAATAAATATGTCTGGATGTCCCCCTTCACAATAAGTGCAGTCTTGAAGTAGGCAAAATCGAAGACTGCTACCTCCTTCCTCGGTGCTGACTCTGTACTCAAATCAACTCCACTCTTCAAGAAAATAGGAGTTAAGAGATTACCTAAATATTCATCCTTGGTTTTGGAGATGTTGATCCCACGCGACTTCTTGGCGATGACGAGCATCTCAACAAATTTGTAGCCCAAGTTTGTGTCCAGGACGTTGGGGATTCTGCGTCGTGTCTCAGGAGAGTAGACATCATCAATCGAACGAGGGAGACCATAGTGGAGGAGGACCATCTCTGCATCTGTAAGTGAACTTGTCTCCTCTTTGCCGAAGAACAAGCTCCCCAGTATCTTTGTGGCCACTCGAATCACTGGGTTTCGAATCCTGGTGAGCTGCGGTCACGTGAGTCCGTCGTTGTGTTTGCAGTCGTGCGCCAGAGATCCAGAGTGTTGAAGTTGGGGTAGTGGCATCCTCTCTTTGTCGCATCAAAATAAAAAATCTCACAAAAGTCTGGAATTGAAAGCTCGAAGAGTCTGCCGCGAGAGAAGAATGTGATGTAAGCATCGAGAGCATCATCATGACCAACATGTCGCATGTGTAACTCCACAGAAGCGAAGAACTGCCGAGCTAACTCCTCATGAATGTTGTAAGGCCTGTAAGGTAGGGTCCCAAGTCCTATCCGGCTCAAAATTGACATCATTTTTGCCATTATCCCCATCTTCTGGAATGTGGACCGGAACAAACAACTCCATGTAATCCAAAAAGCGTGCTAACACAAATGACTCTTGTAGGTTTGAATTTGATGCAGAGCCATTCGTTGTAGAAGACTTTGTTAGCTATACCCCATGGTTCGTTCAGTTTGTGCTCTCGGTACATCGTAGAAGCCTTCAAGTCAACCAGTTTGATGTTTTCTCTCATCATGACAGGTATGCCTCCCTCAAATGGTGTGCCATCTGGTCTAGGCCAAGGAGCTATAGTCATCTCTGGTACTTCCTCCTCATCCGACTGGTCATCATCATCATCATTCCCATCTTCATCCTGAGAACTAGATGGTTCTGAAGTTCCAACTCCTTTCTCCTTAGCTTTTTAAGCTCGAGACATGGTTGGCCTTTCTGATTGGGATGTTGGATTCCTTGTAAGCCGAGGTGGGTTCTTTCTCAAAGTTGTGCTTGAGCCTTCATGTCGTGCCATTTTCCTACACACCACCAAGCAAAAACAATCATCCCAAGTCAATACCAATACACCAATATCTGTCACAAGAAAAATGATCAATTAATATGTAATAACACACTTGCTAACATGTTCCAAAGCTAGAGAGACTCATAGAAAACCATTCTCACAACACATACATAACCAATTCACAATTCTATTCAACCTTAATCCAAATGCTAAAAATCATCAAATTCCACAAGATAATTGAGAGGATTGTTCCAAAAGGTCTAGACTCATATATTATGATACTCTTGAGTTCTAAATCCAAACCAAAACCAACAAAACTCATCAAAAATCCCAAATTCGTCCATACCCAAAGAGGGATTTTTCAAAACTCCAAAATTGACAATTAAGACATGGGTAAGGCATAAAAACATCCTAGGTTTCCTAATATAACCAATAAGCAACATAAAAAACCATGAATCAAACCCGGAATTGTCAATTGAGGGTTCTTGAATTTCGTCCATAAGAATCAAAATTTGAGTCACTTACCTTGCTTGGATGAATGAGTGTAGAATCAGATTAAGCACAAGAAATCAAGTGGATTAGGGTCAAGAATCAACACGATTGGACAAGTAATGAAGGAGATATGAAGAATCAAAATGTCTCCCCCAAAATCGCCAAAGAGGAGGAAAAACAAGAGAAACACGAGTTTTGATCTGTAATGGGGGTGGTTTTGTAGAAATTCTGTGTTTTCAAGTTTAATTCAAGTGAATTAAACCGGATTTAACCGAACTGGACTTACCAGACACACGGATCGATCGATCCGTGTGTAGATCGATCGATCCAGACGTGGTTGGTCGATTTCCGAGCTCCCCACGTGCTTGCTTTGTCGTTGCCATGGATCGATCCATCCATTAAAGGATCGATCGATCCGACTCCTATATATATATATTTTTTATTATTATTAATTTTTTTTTTGAATCTGAAACATTTAAAAACACATCTAAAAATTAAAATGTTAGTTAAAATATATATAAAAAAAGAAAAAAAGAAAAAAAAGAAAAAAAAGTTAGTTTACCGAGTGGGTTGCCTCCCACTAAGCGCCCTGTTTTAAGTCACATAGCTCGACTTGCACGCCTTTTATTCGCTGATAGGTTCACTTAGGTGAACAATGCCGCCTTTAGTGATCGCTGTCTCTGCGGGGTATGGTTTTAGCCTCTGTCCATTGACAAAGAACTCAGAACCGTCCTTGTCAAATAGAACCACCGCGCCATAAGATCTCACTTCCTTGATGGTGAAAGAGCCAGACCACCGTGATCTCAGCTTTCTTAGAAAAAGTTTCAAACGAGAGTTGAAGAGCAATATTTGATCACTGGCAGCAAAGTTGCGGGAAATGATTCTTTTGTCATGAATGACCTTCGTCCGCTCCTTGTAAATCTTTGAATTTTCATAGGCGGTGTGACGAATTTCATCTAGCTCATTCAACTGAATCAACCATCGTGCTTGGGCAGGTTTGATGTCGTAGTTCATTGTTTTGCTAGCCCAGGCTCCTTTATGCTCGAGTTCCAGGGGAAGGTGACAGGCCTTGCCATAGACAAGGTGGAATGGTGTGGTGCCCAATGGTGTCTTGAATGCGGTCATGTAGGCCCATAAAGCGTCATCCAATCTCAGAGACCAATCCTTACGAGAGGGTTTCACCGACTTCTGTAAAATGCTCTTTATTTCTCTGTTTGAGATTTTGACCTGGCCACTCGTATGTGTGTGATAAGATGTGGCAACCTTGTGTTTTACTCCATGTTTCCTCAACACGTTGGCAAAGACTTTGTTGATGAAGTGTGATCCTCCGTCGCTGATGACGACTCTTGGTACTCCAAACCTGGGAAAAATAATAGTGTTAAATAATTTAAGAGCTGCCTTTGAGTCGTTTGTTGGACTCGCGAGTGCTTCCACCCATTTAGAGACATAATCAACAGCTACAAGAATGTATTCATGCTTCCCTGAAATTGGGAAATGTCCCATGAAATCAATTCCCCACACGTCAAACACCTCAACCTCCAAAATGAAATTTTGAGGCATCTCGTTGCGTTTGTTGATGGTCACTTATCGCTAGCAAGTGTCACACTTGGAGATGAATGCATGAGCGTCTTTGAACATCGTGGGACACCAAAATCCTGCTTGCAGGGACTTAGAGACTGTCTTAAAGGTTGCAAAGTGACCTGCATAAGAAGAAGCATGACAATCATGTAAAAAGTATGGGGCTTGTCGGCACCGCTAAGAGTTGGCTCTAGATGATGGCGAGCCTGCTCCTGGAGTGCTTCCACTTGCAAACGCATAGCTGTCAGATGCTCTTGAAGAGCTGCAGAGTCGAGATTGTCAGCCATTGTGACAGGATTTGACCGGTTTCTCCCGTTGACTCTTTCTGTTCTCGTAAGCTCATCGTAGGACAGGTGTACAAGGCCAACTGTTGAATGTCAACTTCTGGTCATGCACCTGTAAGAACAACGAAGAAACAATAACATGAAAGAGTTAAGAAATGATTTAGACTTAATAAAAAAATTTCAGTAGCAGGTAAAATGGTGGGACTCGGCAACGGCACCACTTAATAAGTTGTCTATTTGTACTTAAAAAGACCTTGACAACTAACAATTTATCAATGCAGTAGTGAAGGATCGAATCCACAAATCCCAGCAATTACATTGCAACCTAACTACAGATAGCAGAAGCTCAGGAAGAAGAATCACATGTGGACCCTGTCATCGCTATCTGCATAGACGATCAACATCAAGCACGACTCATGGAGATCGGTGCGGACCTACGAGACTCCCGCCGCACATAGCTCATCATTTTCCTGAAAAGAAACGTCTACACCTTCGCTTGGGCGGTCGAAGATGTGCCTGGAATCAGCATGGACATCGCATGTCATGAACTCAACGTCGACCCAACCTTCAAGCCAATCAAGCAGAAGAGAAGAAGGATGGGCCCGGAACGAGCACAAGCAGTGAACGATGAAGTAGACAAACTCTTTAAAGTCGGATCAATCATGGAGGTCAAGTATCCAGATTGGATAGCCAACCCAGTGGTGGTTAAGAAGAAGAATGGCAAGTTGAGAGTCTGGGTCGTCTTCACCGACCTCAACAAAGCATGTCCCAAGGAAAGCTTCCCTCTTCCTCACATCGATCGGTTAGTCGAAGTAAACAGGGAACCAACTCCTGTCATTCATGGACGCTTTCTCAGGCTACAATCAGATCTTCATGCATCCTCACGACTGCGAGAAGACAACCTTCATCATTGACAGAGGTACCTATTGTTATAAAGTTATGCCTTTTGGTCTTAAGAATACGGGTGCAACGTACCAGGGGCTGGTCAACAGGATATTTGCTGAACAGCTGGGAAAAACCATAGAGGTATACATCGAAGACATGCTAGTGAAATTGATGAACCAACATGACCATGTGGCCCACCTCGAAGACTGCTTCAAACAGCTCAACCAGCACAACATGAAGTGGAACCGCACCAAGTGTCGTTTCAGAGTCACCTTCGACGAGTTCATTGGCTACCTCGTCACCCGCCACGGCATAGAAGCCAATCCAAAGCAAATCAAAGCTCTTCGAAAGATGGAATCTCCAACAAACAAAAGAGAGGTCCAACGCCTCACAAGACGCATCGCAGCGCTCAATCATTTCATCTCCCGGTCCACAAAAAAGTTACCCTTCTACAACATCCTCAGGAAACAAACACTTCGAGTGGACAGAAAAATGCGAGGAGGCCGTCCAACAGCTAAAGGACTACTTGGAGCGGGCCCCATTGCTAGCCAAACCTATGGATAGCGAGCCTTTGTTCCTATATATAACACTTTCTCCCTCAGCCGGCAGCGGAGTACTCAGTCGTGAAGAGAGAGGCGAGCAGAATCCCATCTTCTATGTCAGCATGACCTTGACGGACGCCGAGACTAGATATCCACAAATGGAGAAGCTCGCTCTAGCTGTCGTGATGTCATCGCGTAAGCTAAGGCCTTACTTCCAGTCCTACTCCATAGCGGTGCTTACTCCACTCAAATTATAAACCATCTTGCACAGTCCGAGTCAGTCATGACGTCTAGCAAAGTGGGCCGTAGAGTTGAGCGAATATGACATCGAATATCGCAGCCGCACTAGCGCAAAAGCACAAGTACTAGCTGACTTCTTAGTCAAACTTCCAGAAGGTACGAACGCTGACGCCACAGAAGACGCGACATGGACACTCCATGATAATCATCCAAGCAAGGGTCAGGAGCCAGCATCCTTCTGGCCTCACCTACAGAGAGAGATCATCGAACGGTCCATCCGTTTCGATTTCACAGCCTCCAATAACGAGGCTGAATATGAAGCTTTGATTGCAGGATTGAGACTTGCCTTAGGCATCAACGTCCAGAAGATCCAAGCCTTATGCGACTCACAACTCGTAGTCAATCGGTTCAACGGCGAGTACGTTGCACGAGACGAAAGGATGGGGGCCTACCTCAGCATTGTAAAACACCTGTCAGAAAAGTTCACGGAATTCACCCTTATGCAAATCTCTCGAAATGAAAAATACAACGGCCGACGCACTAGCAGCCTTAGGCTTCACATCAGATCTAGACCTGCGCAGAGTGATCCATGTGGAACTCCTGGAACATCCAAGTATCCAAGAAACTCATCCCATTCACCTTATCGATGCTGAAGTGGTGGGCCCCGAAAATCAACCTGTAACAGAAGATGAGGTTGTTCATATGGAAGTAAACAAAGCAACTTAACATAGCAATTATGGAGGTGACACTCTATGGATGGATCCAATCAAGCATTACATCACAACTGGAGATGTTCCCACAGACAAGTGGCCGCGCGTAAACTCAGAGGTCAAGCAGCACGTTACATCATCAAAGACGACAAGCTTTACAAATGGGGGTTTGGCAGCCCACTACTCACTTGCCTCGAAGGAGCAGACGTTCGCAAAGTGATGGAAGAGATTCACAGAGGTTCTTGTGGAAACCATTCTGGGGGGCGCAACTTGGCCATCCGAATCAAGCGACACGGTTTCTACTGGCCCACAATGATCAAAGATTGCGAGCAATTCTCTGCCAAATGTGAGAAGTGCCAGTGCCACACTCCAACCTTCCATCAGCCCACTGAGATGCTAACATCGATGTCTTCACCATATCCTTTCATGAGATGGTCCATAGACATAGTGGGCCCTCTCCATAACTCAAAGAAAAAATGTTTTCTGCTTGTCCTAACTGATTATATTTCCAAGTGAGTGGAAGCAGAGTCATACGCTAGCATCAAGGACGCCCAGGTCAAACATTTTGTGTGGAAGTTCATCATTGTCGTCATGGCGTACCTTGCGAAATCGTCACAGATAACGGGTCCCTATTCATCTCCGTCCGCTTCGAAAGGTTCCGCGAGAAGTGGAAAATTCATCTCAGCAAATCAACTCCTCGCTATCCCAGGGCAATGGCCTAGCAGAAGCGGCCAACAAGACAATCCTTAATGGAATCATTAAGCGTCTTGATGCCAGGAAGGGGCGATGGGTAGACGAACTTGATGGAGTCATCTGGTCCCACCGGACAACCCCTAGACGACCAACCAGAGAAACTCCCTTTGCACTCGTGTATGGGACAAAACGTGTCATCCCATCAGAAGTAGCGTTTCCAGGCATACGAGGCACGCTCCTCCTACAACATGAGGATCTCAATCACCTCTTACAAATCGACGAGTTAGATCTAATCGATGAGCGTTGCGACTAAGCATACATCAGACTACAGAATTACCAGCAGGCAGCCGCAAGGTACTACAACAGCAAGGTCAGGCCCAGACGATTCAAGGAGTCTGACCTTGTCCCCCACAAAGTGTTCTAGAATACAGCTGAACTAAATGCTGGCAAACTTAGGACGAACTGGGAGGGACCCTACAAGATCTCAGAGGTTGTAAAACAAGGCATCTACAAACTCGTCAACATGGAAGGTAGCAAAGTGCGAAGATCTTGGAACGCAACCCATCTCAAGAAGTACTATAGCTGAATGCCATCACAAAGCATTCGCAGCAAGATGAACTACGAGTCGACTTGATCCCTTTCAAGGGTACGTAGGCAGCTCATCACCACGATCAGTTCAATTGACCCCTCCTCTAAAAGGGGGGGGGGGAAGTGGGGTAGTATACTCATATACTCTGTGGGGGTCAAACATCCCCACACGTCAAACTAATAAGTCGATGATCGACTTATGAATAATTTACCCCGGGAACCCATTTAGACGCAAGGACGTGACGGAAGAGGGAAGTCACGAAGCTGTTGCATGCGAAGTCGTAGGGATTGTGTTAGGCGAAGTCATTTGACCTCGACTACGTATGAACGGCTAACGGCGAAGTCGTATGACCTTGCGGTCATGCGAGTAGCTAAAGCCGAAGTCTTGTCACTTCATTATGCCATACTTCGGGGGCGAGGTCGCAATGAGAGGGTGATCGGTACAGGCGAAGCCATGACACATACCCAAATGATACGAGGCCCAAATACTACCAAGGCCGAGGCCCGAACAGGACATGGAAGCGAGACCGACTTTGGAAGAAAAGGAAAGAAGATAATGACGAGAAGATCTAGGAAGATCTAACCTATCGATAAGTCGGCATAATCTTGTATATATATCTCGATAGGTTGAATCTGTTAGATCATATCTTTCTGGCTTAAGAATCCAAAAGCTTAAACTGTGAAAGAATTATTTCCTCGATATCAATAAAACCTCTTGCTAGATACCTCGCATTTGTGTTTAGCTCTTTGTCTCGAGTCCCTTACCAGGAACCTCGAACAAATAGTAGTTGTGTGATTTAATCCGCACAATTTGGCGCCGACTGTGGGTACCCAAAGAAACCTTCCTCTCAAACCGAAACCCTAGCAAATACCTATGTCCGAAAGACAGCAAATTCCCCCAGCCGGGTCGCAACCAGGATCAACCGAGCACCTCGCTATCGTACGCACTGTACGCGACGATCAAGGCGTGGAACGTCTCGAGGTGAATCCCGAGGCAGTTGCGACCACTCTGGCCGACCTCGCCCGGAAAGCCGCCGCGCAGGAGACTGCGAACCTTGGAATCCTCAGCCAGCTGACCACGATTTCAACCCAGCTAGCCGCTACTCGTAAACCCCCGCGAAGAGTTCCGACTCAAGCTCGAAGTTCCCTTAACTTCGAAGATGGATTCTAAACTCCCGCTAATACCTTCAAGATAACAGACCCAACTCGTCTACCGCCCCCTCCTCCACGGAGAGGGGACCCAACTCCTAACAGACCGGTTGTCAACCCAGACAATCACGACAAGTCAACTTCGGAGACCGCCAGGGAAAACGAAGGACAAACCACGCGGTTGGAAAACCCCGTCAAAACCATCGAAGTGACCGACGACGAGCTGAATCAGTATGAGAGCGACGAGAGACGAGATCTTCGTGCCGAACTGGAAGAAATGAGAGCAATGATCGCTCAAACCAACGACGGAGTCAAAGTTGTGCAAAGCCAAGTGCACCGCGCAACTTCCTAGGCTCCAGCCATCGATCGTATGCTGGAAGAGGCAAGACGAACTCCGTTCATCCCAGAAATCACAGTTATCAACCTTCCAGATCCCGGGAAAATGAAAATACCCATCTTCAAAGGTCTGACCGACCCAAAGGCGCACCTGGCTGCCTTCCATGTCGCTATGAATAGAGCGCGATGCCGGGCTCTGCCTTCTATTTGCCGAACACTTAGACGGAGCAGCCCTTCGTTGGTTTATCAAGCTAAACCCGTATTTGGTCGACAACTTTAACACCCATCAGAGCAAATTCCTAGCCTAATATGTTATCCTGGCCGGAACTGAGCCGACAGGCATGGATCTGTGGAATATCAGACAAGGACAGAACGAGTCGTTACGCGATTTCATCGTAAGGTTTAAATCCACCCTAACCCAGATCGATGGAATGGGGGACAAAGCAACGCTCGAAGCCTTAAAGCATGCATTGCTCTTCACAAGGAAGTTTCGACAGTCTCTTGCAAAACGTCCCGTGGTTACAATCCAAGAAGCGCTTCAACGAGCAGTCGGATACATCGCCGACAAGGAGGAAATGCTATCAATCCAAGCCAAACAAAGTCGCTCGATGAACCGACCAGCTCCCTCAGCCTTACCGCAACCGGCAAAAACCAAAACTGCTACCGCCCGCTACGTAGACCACGAGGGCCCGTCCCAAGGAGGAACCCACAACTACCTCGTTGACTACGACGACACAGACGAGTGCTACTACACCGAGGAGAACCCCGACAAAGGACGAGGCGGGGGACGATAAGGAGGACGAGGTGGTGGCCGTTCTGGAGGACGAGGAAGGGGACGATCCAATCAATGGCTCCTGCAGAATTCATATGCGAGAATGCCTTCTACGAGCACCACCAAAACAAGGGGCACAACACTGCAAACTGTAAAGTCCTCGGTGGTCTCCTTGCCAAATGCCTGGCCGAGGGAAAGCTAGGAGGCTTTACCGTGAAAGATTTTCCCGGGCCAAAGAAAGGAGACGCTCCTCCCCAGCAAAACGGCCAGCAGAATTACACGGTCAAACACGACAAGACCGACGAAGACGATCACAGACAAGGTTCCCGACCTCGTATCAACATGATCATGGGCGGATCACAGTACTGTTCCGATTCCGTGTCATCCATAAAAGCCTTCCAGCGACAGGCCAACTCCGTCTCCCGGATAGCGTCTGACCAAGATATTCCTAACCATAGCCTCTCCTTCGCAAACAAAGACGCCGACGGAATCGTCCATCCTCATAACGATCCCCTAGTAGTAGAACTCGTGGTCAACGATTTCGAGGTCGCCCGAATTCTTATTGACACTGGGAGCACAGTAGATGTCATATTTGATATGTTGCATTTTAGGACTGATTTCATAGGTATTTTACATTCATTTTGATCTAGTTTTG
>OVAP01004924.1:0-13748 GCA_900406295.1 Aurinia saxatilis | reverse complement strand
ATAGTTTATCTGCTTCTTTGTTGTTATCGTTTTCAAACACTTTATTTGCAACAGGTTTCCATAAACAATTTTTTTTTTTATGAATTACATTTAAGCCCGCACAGGGTGCGGGCCAAAATCCTANCCATAAACAATTTTTTTTTTTATGAATTACATTTAAGCCCGCACAGGGTGCGGGCCAAAATCCTAGTATCATTTATAATGAAAAATAGTTTTGGTAAATGAAGGGTATAATGGTATTAAAATAAAAAGGAGTGGATATATGTGTTTTAAAAAATAGGTGTGGTTATATGTGGTTAGTGGGTATGTAAAGTTGGGTATATTTGTCATTCTCTCTTATTATATATGCATTCGTTAATCATGGTGGACATTGTACTTGCAATTTTGATATTTGGAGTATAGATGGTAGATATGAACCAACAAAACATAGCAGATGAATTTGATTGTTCAGGGAAATAAAACAAACACATAGATATAGATATTATTAGGAAACAAGAAACACATAGATATTATTATGAAACAAGAAGGCTTAAGTAAAGATACTTAGCAGATGGATGAAACTGATTGTTCAGGGAAATAAAAGAAACACATAGATATTATTATGAACCAAGAAAGCTTAAGGAAAAATACTTAGCCGTGTCGGCTGAGATTTTTGGACGGCTCTCCTCTTAACTGAGAGACAATCAATCGCAATCACAAAGAAAAAGAGCTTGATTAGTATAAAGAGGAGAATGATGCAGAGAAGAGACAATCAATCACAGTTCTTCTTACATTTCGAGCATCGAGTAGTTGAACAGAGAGCGGGAGTAGACAGAGGGGCTCATTATTTGTATGACATCCGGCCACACTGTCCAATCGGCATCATCCATCAAATCGAGATTCCCGTTGATTCCATCAACCTCAAGAAAATGACGAAATACATCGTCTTTGTGACCATGGGTCACATCCCTGTAGTTCACCACATCTAGACCATGGCCCGGGTCTGGGATCGGACCAAAACCGACAACGTGGGTCGTCACCTCCGACAAAAACACAGCAAGCCTCCCCACCATGTTTTCACACGGACTGAGATTGAAATTTAAGACATCTCTTCCCCGACACAAATGACATCAACCTTTCCGCCGTTCCCATGGATACTTAAACCGACCTGCAACAACAAAGATCGACGAGAGCTATGTTTTTGAGTTTTCCAACATAAGAAAGAGGAATGTAAGAACTAAATATTTTGTACCTGAAGATTTTGTATGTGGTAGGTGTATTCGAGAGATCCTTTTTGTAAACCCATAACCCAATGATCATGAGTCATTCAGATTGGGCCCAAACAAACAAAGTCCATCAAAGTCAGGCCCAACCCAACAAAACCCTATGATTTATTTACCCCAATTATTTAAAGAAGACTCTCCTTTCTAAAAAAACCACAAGAGATTTTCAAAGCAAAGCTCTGCCCAGATCTCTTCACCCACGCCGGAACCACCGCGAACCTCGACTTAGCCGCCATCTGCTCGAGTCTGCGGCACGTCGCCATCACGCGCCGATGGTGAGCCTTCCCTCCTCCTTTTTTTTTTCTTTTTCGGGGTTAATCACCTCATTATGATTCCAGATTTAGCCACACACACCACCACAGACCCCTCATGCGCCCGCAAGTGCCTCAAGCGCCGCCGCACTTGCCTCATGCGCCGCGGCACTTGCCTCATGCGCCTCGGCACTTGCCTCATGCGTCGCCGCAGGCCTCCAACATGCTTCACGTGCCTCCGCGAGCTCCACACGCGCCTCACGCTCCTCACCCGTCTCACGCACGTGAGATCCACGCTCCACGCGCCTCACGCGTCTCACGCACCGCACGCGTTTCACGCGCCGCCGCTTCCTCCGTCGCACGCGCCGCCACGCGCCTCCGTCACGCTCTTCACGCACCTTTTTGTCCTTTTCGCGGTTAGGATTCACTCCCGGCGGTGGAGTGAAGGTAGAAAGAGTAGACTTGACCAATTGTGTTCAATTTCTAGTTAACCAAATTAACATAGTATAATTTGGATAATCGTTAGTATCATGTCCCGGTTCTGTTTGGATTTTTGGCTCTCTTGGAAAATGGAAAGAGGGTCTAATATTGGTATCATTCACAACCCCTAATTAAGGTTCAAACCCGACCCATCATTTTATTAAAATGAATTATTGCATGAGACAATGGTGAAACGTTATATTTATTGCCTACGATAAATCTAAAAATAAGGTAAATCACTAAAATCAATTTTCCAGAAAAGTGATGATGGAAAATTGATTGATTTTCAAAAACTTGAAAAATTGTTGAAATCCGCACGGGTGTCGATCGGCACTCTCAATGTAAAATTTCCATTTTCTTTATTTTCCTTTTTCTCTCTTCAAGCTTTGATCCTTTTGCTCCAAAATTATTCCTTCCTTTACCAAATGTACCAAATTTGTCTCATGACCTAAAATGACTCATTTGGACTACAATAATAATAATAATAATAAGAATAATAAGACTCGATAAAGTAGATAAAATATATGATATGATGGTATAAAAAAAGGTAAAAACCATGATATGTCATCTGGACAGTGTGTTAATTAACTGAATCATGTGTCTTAGGTTTAAACCAAGTTGTGGTGCAACGTAATACACATATCGAATGGTATCTCAGACTCCCTGAACAGTTTGGTAGGAAGAATAAAGATAAGTTGTGGTCCATCATTGAGCAGGTTAAGAAGAAAACTAGTGGTTGACATAACAAAGTTCTTTTCGCGCTATAAGGAGCTTCTTTTGAAATCCATTATGTAATCTATGCCCATTTATACTATGTATTGTTTTCTGATTCCAAAATCTATATGCGATGAAATAAACTCCCTCCCCCCCCCTCCAAATTTGGTGGGGAGAAAATAATCGCCGTAAACTATTTTGAGTAAGATAGAAACATCTCTCCATCAATAAAAAGTATGGCGGCCCGGGCTTTAGAGATTATTCATGACTTCAATGTTGCGTTGATCTGTAGACAAATTTGGCGCATACATAATAACTCTAACTCGTTATTAAATCATATTTTCAAAGCTCGCTATGTCCACTCTCCATACACCTTTCAAGCATCAACGAGCACAAAACCATCTTTTGCTTGGCAATCCCTTCTCCATGGGCGTGATTTATTGTCCAAAGGCACACGATGGCAGTTGGGTGCAGGGGATATTGATGTATGCTCAGCCAATTGGCTCCCAATAAGCCACCCTCCTCAGCCGGCTATTGTACCGAACCTTCCTGCACCGATCTCTCCTAAGGACCTCCGGTGAAACCGTTCTTTTGGTGACACCAAACTAGTAATTTTATCTCCTCACGATCAATATTGTCACGCCAGTGATGTATCTCGCATTTAGGCGTATTTATATTGAGATACATAGTCCTTTATCGAGTCTTTTTAGTACTTTTGAGTCTTTTACAGGATTATGCATCTTGGGAGTTTTTTTGTGCCTAGTGAAGGTTTTGGAGTGAAAAGGATGCAAAATGGAATGAAGAACAAAAATAGAAGATATCTACAAAGAGCGCGATCAACACAACATTAGTGTCGCTCGACACAGAGCATATAACGACCGTCATGAAAGAATTATCGATCGTCAGACGTTCAAGCGTCGATCGACACCCGACAGATTTCAGCAAAGATTTAATTTTTTTTTTGCGGATGTAGTTCTTTAATTTTATTAGGTTACCTTTTTGGGCCAATCTCATGTTATACCCTATAAATACTCTTTTTAGGTCATTGTTTAGACCATCATCTCTTATACAACTTTTGTTATTCAATTAAGTTTTCTTCTTCTTTATCTATGTATTCCTCAACTATGATTGAATAGTTAATTGTTAGGTTAAGGTTTTTATAAGAGATCAAATACTCATATGCTTAAACAAAAATATGGTATGCTTAGAGTCTTCATATTCTATATTTGTTATTAAGGTTTTAAAGCAACGACACCTCAATGATCAACATATCTAACGTTTGTTCCTCATTATACTTGATAGATCCGTACTGATCTTGGATCTAGAGTTTGTTCCTCGTGATACTCTCTAGATCTAGATTCGTAGTTTGATGAGCATTATAGCGCATACAGACACCTGATTATAAACATTTATGTCACATATGTTTGTCATTGTAGATGTGTGAACAAGATCGATCCCACTCACTAATGCCTTGTCTGACATGAACACCATATGCTCTCCATAGTATGATTTGACCTGAACACCACAGGGAAATCTGATCTTTTTTATTGAGTTCGGACGGTTCTGATGAGTAGTTCCCTGAAAAGCATGTTTGGCCAATGGACAATTGATTACATGTGAATTCCCAATGGTTAACGCCTTTGTTATTGTTATGGCTCATATTTTACCGCTTTTTATATAGATTTTTGGTGCTTTTCATTAAAAAAAAAAAACTATTTGATTTTAAACATAAACCACTGAATTTCACATTTCTCTATTTGCAAAGTGTTTTGTGAAAATAGTGCATTTTAGGTCACAAATGGGGATTTTCTATCAAGTCCAACAAATCAACAACAGAAGTCCAGAACCAGATGAATGAGATGTTTGTTTCGTATTGAAGTGAGGAGTTAAGACAATCAAGACACATGAGTTAGCTGTCACATGTGCTTGGAATCGAGTCATTTGCCCTCAGGAATAAGAAGTTAAGCCCAAATCATTGAAGATGTATCCAGAAGCCCATATAAGATGAAGGCCCAATCAACCGTAGGAGAGGCAAACCGATCGATCAAAGCCCATTAATCCAAGGAAGTTTTGAGAACAAGTTCAGATAAGGACCATTGCATTTTGGTAGATATCAGAATATGTTGCAGATAATCACAGAATATACTAATCTTCAGAAGACGCGTTTTGAATATCAGTCGATCAAATATAATAATGTGCATCGATCAACTAGAGCAGGATATACACAAATATTTGAATTCTTATCCAAATCCTCTTCCTGATTTATCTCAGCTAACTGCTCGGCCCTCTCCCCTATAAATACATACGACTGAAGCCAGAGAAAAACATACCACTTCACGAAGCTTCTAAGGCTCTAAGCTAAAAAGTTTATAGTTTCTTTCATTGTTCTTCTCTTTTATTCTGCTTTGATCATTACTTCCATGGAATGCACTCCAGAGAAGCTATTCAGAACTCTCTTGATTTATATAATAGCAAATTTCATTGTCATTACGTTTGTTTTTAGCATGATTGAGTGGTTTCATAGTTAGAAATAGGGCTTTGCTAGGAGGAATCATGGTTAGGTAGATATGCAATAGGGTTGTGTAATGATTAGTTAATAAGCTTGCTTTCATATCAGATCTTAATTCAGTCATAGGATAAACCACTTAGAGTAAGATATCCAGAACTTGATAGTGAAAGCTTTACTATATATGGTTTAGTAGAATTTGATTTCTTAAACTTAATGCCTAGATTGATTGGTTGATCAACCCATAGGTTCTCTCTCTTAAAAGATATATGTTAGAGTTAACTCGGATACAAATCGAACTAAACTGGCTAAGTCTGACCACAAGGATAGTCATTTAATAGTGATTTCAACTATATAGCTTTAACTAGGATATTTACAGTAGCCACTCCCTTGAATAATTTAAACTGTGATCCCCTGATGCTTTGCCTTACTTCCTGGCACCTTTATTTATTGATTAATCTCACGTTTTTATTTGTTTTAGCATTTGCAGGCATCAATCGATCGAACGCATTATCTACAATCGACCGAAAGGCGCTTCATTGATCGACCAGTTCACACTGTCGATCGACTAACAACCAAACTATCTCATATTTGCTGCTTAGCTCGAGTGAACTTGGACGTGCTACTGCATACACTCTGCTCCTTGTGGATACGATCCATAAATACTACTACGAGACATATGCGCTTGCAGGACCTATTTTGGGTGAAAACTAAATCCCCATCAATTATTATTGTTTAGATCTATTTTACTTTTTTTGCATCGTTACCCATTACACACTCACAACCCCCATTCAGTTGTATTTAAACTCCTAGATAGAATAGATTTCATTTTTCTAATCATCTCTGTTCCATGAGAATGATACCTTATACAATATTACATCAACTAGTTTCATTGTCAGTAGGTATAAAGGAAATAATTATTTGGTGAATCCCTGCCTAGGATCGCATCAACTTGGCGTCGCTGGCGGGGACCACAAACGTAGTTTTGTTTTAGTTAGGAGTTATTATTTTTTGGTTTTTTTCTTCTTTCTGGTGTCTTGAAGATGTATGCACACTAGGAGTAAAGGCTTTGAAAGTGTAATCTCCTCCATCAACGAGGATCCGACAAGACTACAACGAAACCTCCATAAAAGTAAATCAAAATCTGTTACAATGGGTGACAACAATGACAACAACAATCTCACAGCCCAACTGGAGATGATGCATGCAAAGCTAGCTGTTGGCATTGGATCAAAAATAACAGAAGAAAGCACCTGGGATTAGAGAGGGTGCTCACCCTCACATTTTCTACCAATATAGGTCAGCTATTGTGCCCCCTATGTTTCTTAGGGAAGTTCCAGATGTGAAGCCGCCAATGATACAACTGGTGAAAGCTCACCAATTCTACGGTTTACCCGCAAAAAATTTTATCGAGCAGATCTGCGGTATTTCTTCAGCAAAGGGACGACTAGAAGACTACTACAAGTCTCTCTTGTTCCAATTCGCTTTAGCTCGCAAGGCAACTCGATGGATAAGATCTCTACCGAATGATTCTTTGGTTGGATGGGAAGTCGTTCGAGCCGCCATTTTTAACCACTTCTTTATGAAGACCAGAACTGCTACGCTAAGGAACAAGATTACCAGATAAGAGAAGTTTTGGTTTAGTTTAAAATACAAGTTTTCCGCTTTACTCTCTACTTTACCATTTAGATAAGAGAAGGTTTGGTTTATATTCCTTCTTATATAATCAGACAAATCCAAACATTTTCCAAAGTCTCCGAGCTTTTCAATTCTCACTTATCTTCTAGATACTTTTTAAAGTAGAGATGATACCCTTCCCAAATGATAAAGCAGATTTTTGAAAGTTAATCTGATGTCGAGAGACTCTTTCATATTCCTTAAAAATTCTTAACATATTATGATATTCTGTATTATCGGCTTTACAAAAGAGGAGAGAATCGGCTGCAGAAAATAAATGGGAAAGAATAAATGGGAATTCGGTGGACCCCTATATCTGGATTTATAACCATAGATTAAACATGTTTTAACACCATTATGAATTGGTGCAGATAAACCCTAAGTGCATTAGATATAAAGTTAAGGTGAAAAATAACTCGTTTATACAAAAAAAAAATCTGGTGACGAACCAAAAATTAGAAGAGTCCCACATCGGATGGACAAAACGAGAAGGAGTATTGTACTCGAACGAAGGCTTCATTCAATTGGGCCCATTAAGGACCAGTTTTCATTGGGAGAACCAAATGTTGGTTGAATATGGGCAATTTCAGTGAATTGTCAAACGATTTGCTGGTGAAGATTTTGTTATTGATTGCAACAAAAGATGTTGTGGCCACGTCTCTTCTGTCCAAACAATGGCGTTCTGTCTGGAAACTGGTGCCAAAGCTCGAGTGTGACGATTCCTATACTGTCACAGCTTCACAGTTTATTGGCAAGTTTTTGCAGCTAAAAAAAAAAAAAAANTAAAAAAAAAAAAAAAAAAATTTGCAGCTAAACAATGCTCCATGTCTAGACATCTTTCTTCTCAAACTTAAGTGAGATTATGTACCTCAGGATTATGAAGCATGGGTTAATGTTGCAGTTGCTCGCAATGTGCGTGATCTTGAGCTTTATCTCGATCGTTCCTGTTTAAGTCCTATACCATTGCCTATGAGCATGTACACACATGAAACCCTTGTGGTTTTATGCCTTCGACAAGCGATCATTGAGAATGTTCCTTCGACAACTTGTTTCCGGTGCCTCACGAGTTTGTCTCTTGTATTTGTGAGCTTCTCAAGCGATAACACCGTTGACAGGCTTTTGTCTTGTTTCCCTGTTCTTGAAAAATTAGTTCCGCGTCGATGGGGCCACGATAATGTCTAGACTTTTGCAATTTGTGTACATTCGTTGAAGAGCTTAGACATTCAGTACATAACCGTGGGTTATTAAGATCCAAGGGATGATCATGGGTTTGTGATTACTGCTCCTTGTTTGAAGTTTTTAAAGATTGTCGATCATTTTAGTGGGTTTTGTTCATTACTGAATATCCCAGTGCTGGAGGAAGCAGAGATGTACCTTATGCATTGTGATTCTGAAAAGCTTCTGGGATGTCTCACCTGTAGAGAAGGAATGTTAATCTTATTATTAGTAATGATACAATATATATATATATATGATACATGAGACAATAGGTATTTAGGTATTACGTAATTACACAAAGGACCCTTAAGTATATCATTAGCTATACATAATCTTTATACGCTCCCTCAAGATGGAGGGACTTTAGTGACTCCAATCTTGAAGCAAGCTAAGTGAAAAGGTGCACGGGAAAACGGTTTGGTAAGAGCATCAGCGAGTTGATCTTTGGAGGAGACATGAGCAATGCGGAGAGAACCAGATTGAATGTGATTGCGGATGTAATGATAGTCCAAAGCAATGTGCTTCATACGACAATGGAAGACCGAATTGACACTGAGATACGTGGCTCCAACATTGTCACAGTATATTGTAGGGGCTGTTGGGAGGTGTATGTGAAGTTCGGTCAAGAGGTTGCATATCCAACGAATTTCAGAGGCTGTATTGGCAATGGCCCGATACTCTGCTTCAGTGGAAGAGCGTGCAACACCACGTTGCTTCTTGGTTGACCAAGAAATCGCATGGCTGCCTAGATAAATCACATAAGCATTTGTCGAGATATAATCATCACAATCACCTGCCTATTCAGCATCTGAAAAGGCATGAAGACCCAGTACATTATCAGATTTGAGGAGAATACCATGAGTTGTTGATCCCAGTAGATTTCGTAACACGCGCTTGGCGGCTTGCCAATGGTCCGTGGTTGGTTTGTGCATGAACTGAGAGAGTCGATTAACAGCGAAAGAGATGTCTGGTCTTGTAAATGCAAGATATTGGAGACTACCGACGAACATACGATATTCCGTAGCATCTTGGAGGCGCTGGCCACCATATAAAGTTAACTTTGGGAAGGTCTGCATAGGCGTCAAAACTGTCTTAGCACCAAGCATGTTCGTCTTAGCCAGAAGATCAAGTATATATTTTTGTTGCATAAGATGGAGACCGTTGGACGAGCGTGTCACTTCAATACCCAAAAAATAGCTAATATCACCCATATCTTTGATGGAAAACCTGTCGGCTAAAGTTGAAATAACATCATTGACCGCATTGTTGTTGTTGCCTGTGACAATGATATCGTCGACATAAACAAGGACATAAATCAGGAGAGACCTCAAGGAGTACACAAAGAGAGAAGCATCCGCAAGGCTGTTGACGAAACTCATGTGAAACAAATAGTTCTTGAGCTCCATATACCAAGCACGAGGCGCTTGTTTGAGGCCATAAATGGCTTTGTTGAGGCGGCATACGTGCTGGAGTCGATCTGGATCAGTGAAGCCTGGAGGTTGTGACACGTAGACTTCTTCATCGAGTGTACCTTGAAGGAAAGTGTTATTAACATCAAGTTGGCGAATAGGCCATGAGTGACTCTCTGCATGACCAAGAACAAGACGAATGGTTGTTGACTTGATGACCGGACTGAATGTTTCTAAGTAATCAACACTGTAGCGTTGATTATAACCTTTCGCAACTAGACGAGCCTTGTATTTGTCGAGATGGCATGTGGGCAGTAGCTTCGTTTTGAATACCCAGCGACAACCAATAACATTTTGAGACGGATGAGAGGGGACTAAGTCCCATGTGTGATTTCTCAGTTGGGAGTTAAACTCCGTTGACATCGCTGTATTCCAATCAGGGTCTTTCAAAGATTGAACATAAGTAGCGGGTTCGGGTTTGATTGAGGAGCGGAAAGTGGTGTGGAAGCCATATTTCTTAGTGGGTTTGTGGATTTTATTTTTAGCACGGGTAGTCATATTATGAAGATTGTTGGGTTGTGGTATGGGTGGGTCATGAAGGACGGGTGGAGGTGGTGGTGCAGAGGACGGGTTGACGGGGGTAAGGGTCGATGGTGCTGTCGGTATAGAAGGGATAGCTGTTTGTGTGGGGTGAGACGTAATTGTCGATGGAGAAGTAGAAGGGTGTGGGCCAGTGGGCTCTCTTAACGTATGGGAGTGATTTGTGGGTGTTGGGCTATTTAGTGATTGGGCCAAGGTAGGCCTTTGGGGAAAAGAGAAAAAAAAAGGGAATTGGTAGAGACGCGTACCTGAGATTGAAATAGCCGGCTAGATCATAGCCATCAAGAAGGGCGTAGACTTGGAGGCTCCACATAAGGTAGTTGGTGTCATTGAGCTTGAAAACATTCTGCATATTGACATTGAGAAGCGTCTGATGGTTGATTTGAACGGTTTCAGTGACACTCAAAGGAATGGATTGGTTGTTTGGTGTAGCAGTCATGATGACGGCGTATTTTGATTAAAAAAAAATTAATTAGGATATCGTTTTTGCTCTGATACCATGTGGAGAAAGAATGTTAATCTTATTATTAGTAATGATAAAATATATATATATATATATATATATATATATTTAGGTATCACGTAATTACACAAAGGATCCTTAAGTATATCATTAGCTATAGATAATCTCTATATCACCTCTGCTGAAAAGCTTTCTTTATGTTTAAAACCATGAATGGTAAAGTCTCTATTTTCTCATGTGATTACAGTGACATTTTGCTATTTATACGTCTACTTTGCAGGTTTCATATACTCAAGGCGACTTCGATCAGCTCGTATCTCTAAAGTTATGTGTTAGGTGATGTCTAGATTGGTTGAATCTTATCATCAAACATTCTCCTAAACTCTGAGTTCTCACATTCAGACTACTAGTAAGTATTGGTTCAAACCCAGATGATGTTGTATCTTTAATATATGTCTTTGTATTAATTGGTACCCTCTTTTCTTAAAACTGTGTGATCTCTATATATGTGTCTTTGTATTAATTGGTGCTCTCTTTTCTTAAAATTGTGTGATCTCAGAGAGACTCCAGCTGCAGGAATTCGAAAATTGTACCGAGTAAGTGGGAGCAACCGAGTTGTATTCCTGAATGTTTGATTGCGAGCCTCAAAACTGTGGAATGGATTGGGTACAAAGGAACACAAGAACAGGAACTGGTAATGTATTTGTTGGAGAATGGAAACTTCCTAGAGACAATGAGTATCAGGTTCTCTGTATCCACCAAGCTGGAAGAGAATAACCGCGTGGAGATGGAGTTGGCGTCCAAGCCAAGAAGTTCTAGCAAATGTCAGCTTTTATTCACCTAAGTTTTGTTGCATCTCAGAGCTTGGAATCAATTCTGGATGTTTGATTTCATTTGAACTTGTTACTTCTCCTACCAAGTTTCCAAACTTGTTTCTTCTATGTGACTTTACTATATTACTGTTTTATTGATAACTCAGATTTGAGTAAACAATATACATCACAATTCTGAGACCAAAGTTTGCCTTCTCATGATCATAAATGAAACATAACTTTGGACACAACAATGAGAGTATCTTGAGTTAAGTGTGGATAAAAAAAAGCGAACTTTGACGAATAACTTCCCTTCAATGTTTGTTAAAATTTCCCAAGTTATCAAATATCAAATCAAAACAAAATAAACTGCTAATGCAACTTCAAGGATAAGAACAACTAAATAGTTATATATCTATGTGATCCGACGGAACTTCAAGTGAATGAAAACCGGCATTTGATAGAACCTCTCTGTGTAGATGCTAACTCTTGCAGCATCTTGTGTTTCAGTTGCAAAGGAGTGGATGCTAAGGACTTAATAGTCATTGTCTTTAGCTGTCCAGAGTTCTCTAACAAATACATCACCAATTTTTTCTGTGCTTGTGTTCCTTTGTAATTAATCCACTCAACAGTTTCCAGACTCAAAATCAAACATTCAGGAGTTGTGTGCTCCCTTTGAGTCTGGAACTCTCCATAGATGTTGCAACATTTGAGAGGAATCTTCGGGTTTGGTCTGTTTGGAAGCAAGGTTAATTGAAGTTGGAATTTGAGAACTCGGAGTTTAGGGATATTTCTGAGTATAACAAGACACCAATCTGCAGAGCAAGTGCAGAGTTTTAAAGACATAAGCTGATTGAAGACGCCTATAGGATATGAATTCTGCAAGCGGCATCATACGTAGGTTAATTAATATATAACCACAAAGATAATATTATCACAAAAGCACATAAATCTTACCAGTGGTGGTTTCAAACATAAGCAAAGGTGTTTGCTGAGGTAAGAGATCCGAGAAGCTTCTTGGAATCACCATCTAGAAGCTTGATATTAGCATTCACGAGCTTGGGCACGTTCACCAAGGAACAAAACGAATTAGTCTCCATAACAATCATTAACGATTTCAAACAAGGAGTTTCGATGACAAAGCTAAAATCATCTCCAGGAACTTGGCGAAGAGGTTTGAATTTCGCTATAGTTAATCTCTGTAATGAAGGAACCGGGACTGTAAAAGTTTTCACACCCGCATTGCCACACCGAAAGACGGTCAATTCTTCAAGGACAGGGCAACCGGATAAAAGCCTATGAACGGCTTCATCGCCCTCAAAGTTGACAAAAGAAAGGAAGAAAAGTTTGAGTGAGCGGAAACAAATAGTCAAAGGAACATCTACAATGATGGTTTGTTTTAGGTTTAAAAAAACAAGAGTTTCACATGTGAATAGGCTCCTAGGCAACCATATGGGCATTGAATAAGGCCTATTTCGGAAAGGCTGAAGAAGTTGACGATGAACTTGAAGATTGCGCACACCATGAGAAATGGCAAAACAAAGCCATGGTCCGATATCACTAGGAGGACAATTTTGACCAAGTGAGAGATTCAGAGTTTGTAAGTCACCTTCGTAGCGTAGTAGCAAAAACTTGTCGACCAACCGTGAAGCTCTCCAAAACCCAGAGAAGTTTTGGTTTGGATCACGATAGTTAAGCGTTGGAACCAGTTTCCAAAGACAAGTCCAACGTTTTGACAAAAGGCTAGTGCTCACTGTCACTTTTGTTGGAGCATACGACAATATCTTCAGGATCAAATCATCTGACAACAGACTGGTTCTATTCATTGTACACCAACCCTTCAATATCTCAAAAGTAGGGTTTAAACTTTAAGACTGTAACAGAAAAACCAAAAACAAACCCTAGTAAACTGAAAATCAAAGAATAAAAATTATTTTTCCTTCTTTTAATAAAAATTAGAAAATTCATGATTTTCCTTTCGTAGATAATTAATTTAAACCGTAAAACAACTCAGCCCTATCTATAGGGGTGTCAATTGGGCCCGCGGTCTGGCCCGTTTGGTCTAGTAGGAAAGCGGGTATGGGCATTTGTTTCTCGGACCGCAAATTAGCGGGCCTAGCGGGCCAGCCCGTTTGGTCATGCGGGCTCAAACGGTCCAGACCGCAAGCAAGCCGCGGTCTGCGGGCTAGCCCGCGCAGTTCTGTCTCTTCAAACATGTTCCTATACTTCAGAATGAGTTTGAGGTTTTGCCAAGGTTTGTTAGAAATTTTTTTGCAAAAAGCCCAACGATAAATCATAATTGGCGGTTGCTTGAAAGCTTCGTGACGGAATTTGGTTCTCCGTTCAGCAACAAAGA
>OVAP01004922.1:0-13750 GCA_900406295.1 Aurinia saxatilis | reverse complement strand
GTCCGTCACTTCGTCCGTCAGTTTTGCCGTGTTTTTCTTGTAGTGTAGATAGTTATTGCGAGATAAATAACGTGTTGTACTCATATGGTATGACACTAAGGTAGAAGAGTGGAGATTACCCTACCCTCGTACTGGTAGTAGTCATATTAATCGTGTTAGATTGGCTGATCATGGTGGAAAGATGGCAGTTTTTTGGGAAAACCAATTAACATTTCACAGCGAGTCGACGAATAAGAGTTCGTGCGTGGAGATTTCACTTGAATGACGCAAATGTGATGAGATTTGGGGGAAAGTTGAGTGGTCTGATGTGCTTACATTCCCTATATATTGTTGTCTTGTCAAGGCTCTTGCTATTACTATTTGATGGAAGCGTTCGTTTTTTTTCTGGAATGCGTTTTGATCTTTTGGTGTTTGCAACTATGATGAATCACTTGCCTCTTGGAGTCTTGGTTATAATAAAGCTTATTATAAAGACAAGGAATGCGTTTTGTTCTTTTGGCTTTTCGAAAAGAAAAGCATGTTTTGCATTCATATGAAAACAAAGACTAACATATATATATATATATACACATGGAAATCGATTGCCTCAACGCTCAGAGTGATTGTGATTAAAACCAGGCACCATCAACACATGTGTTGACCAGGTTTAGATCAGGCAACTTTGCCAATTTAAATCATGTTTGTATAGCCGTCTTAATGTTTTGTGAAGTTGATCAACAAAAGCATCCAATACATGGAGCCAGAGAGGCAGCGAGATTAGTTAATTAGTAGCAAATCACTAATGTCTCGTTTAACCATTAGGCAAACAATACATACTTCTCTCGATTCTTATGGGATTTAACAATATCAACAATCACCATACCCGAACCGGACAAACCGGATATACCTTCAACTTAGGGAGTTAGTTATAAATGAATCTTAACATAATATTACGTTTGGAAGAAGTAAAAAAAAAGGAGAATCCTATACATTCTTCCTTAACGAAAACGTTCTCTGCGATTTCATCAACTCATCAAATGTCATCACCTGAAAAGAAGAGGACAAAGAAGAATCCGACCACTTTTCTGTCACTTCACGATGATTTGCTGTTAAATTGCGTAGCACGCATACCGAGAGTGTACCATCCCACACTCTCCCTCGTCTCCAAACGCATTCGATCTCTCATCATTTCACCGGATCTTTACAAGGTCCGGTCACTCCTGAACCGCACCGAGAGTTGTCTCTATGTCTGCATAACTTTCAATTCTAATGATCATCGTTGGTTCACTCTCTGCCGCAAACCTAACCGAACCCTAACAAAAAATGACACCAATCAAAACAGAAACAAGAAGTCAAAGGGTTATTTTCTAGCTACAGTCCCAGTTCCACAGTCTCCTCATCCTGTTAACGAGAGTCTAGTAGCGGTTGGTTCTAATATCTACAACATTGGCGGATGCAAGTACAGAAGTGACCGCTCCTCTAGTACTGTCTCGATTCTGGATTGTCGGTCTCACACGTGGCGCGAGGGTCCAAGCTTGCCTGTAATGCTAAGTACATATGCTACTGGAGTCATTGATCAAAAGATATATGTATCAGGATGGTGCAAAGATGACTATTCCTATACTAAGTCAAATTTGTTCGAGGTGATTTACATAGGAACCCAAATTCCTAAGAACTTGGTCGAGGTGTTCGACACAAGAACCCAAATTTGGGATCCTAAACCCATCCAGGTAGATAAAAGCCTAAACTATGGAGGCGCATGTGTAGACGGAAAGTTCCACCTGATGAATCAAAATGAGGTGGTTAGTTACGATCCCAAGGAAGGTAAATGGGAGAAGCTGTTTGGACGAAGCATGAGTGAATTTATTGAACCAGATTGTTTTTGCGTGATAGACAACGTTTTATACTCTGCTTGTTACGGTTACTACTTAAGATGGTATGACACTAAGCTGAGAATGTGGAGAGAATTGAAGGGTTTGGTAGGACTACCTTGGTTCATGTTACCTCCTGCTGCTAGGGCTGGTAAAGATGCTTGTGTTGGTAATTATGTTAGATTGGCTGATTATGGTGGAAAGATGATTGTTTTGTGGGAAATGATGTTGCCTTCTAGTTTCATTAATAACAAGAAGCTTTGCTGTGCGGAGATTAAGCTTGAGAAGCTCGAAGATGGTGAGATTTGGGGGATAGTTGAGTGGGTCGATCATGTGCTCACAGTCCCTAAAGGTTTTAGTTTCGTCAAGGTTCTTGCTGCTATTGTTTGAATTTGAACGTGTCTTTTTCTTTTTAACTATGATGCACTTTTGTTCCTTGTTTCACTTGGTAGTAAGACGAGGTCCAAGTTTAAATAATGATATAACAAGGATGAATTATTAATTTAGATAGAGTTGAATATGCGCTTCGAGATTGAGATATTCCCGGTAACAAAAATATTTAATTGATTCTCATTTTCCTACTTTATTCACTCACAAGATCATTTAAATACAGTTGCAACAACTCTCTATCTCTATAATTTGGGATCCTAAACCCATCCAGGTAAATCACCAACTATCTCGTTGTGGGTGAATAAAAGAGAAAAATTAGAATCGATTACAGATTTTGTGAATATTTTTGTTAGCAGGAATATCTCAATCTCGAAACGCATATTCAACTTCACCTAAATTAACAATACATTCTTGTTACGTAAAGCATTTAAAAGCCATGACAGTTTATGTTCTTGAAACAAGGGAAAGGTAAACTTCTCTTTCCTTGCACAGATAGGCCACTGGATGTTTCGGACCATAAGGCCTTTTTGTGTAACAAATGTCTTCGAACAAACACTCTATACCTATTGCGACCCGCAACGTGAACGCAACAGCTCTTGGGGTCGTGTAAATTACTGCACTAAACATAAACCTTTTCTTCTCTCCATCATCTCCATTATAGAGGTTTGGGTCTATGTACACAAACTGACAAGTTTCATCACTTCTGAATATTCTCAGCCACAAACAGCCATCTCTTGGCACATTTAGCAGTGTGATCGCACACGGTATTGCCACAGGAAGTCCAGCCACAAAGGGAATTGGGCTGTAAGGACCATTACCAGGAACCTCTAGCTCTACGCTGATACAATTTAGATTACCCGAGAACGTATACTGCTCCAGAGAGAAGCAATTGAATATCTTGATTAGATCAAGCAGTCTACAGCGATTTATATCAGCAGAACTCCCTCTCTCTTGCAATGACTTCTTAGTTTCGGTTAGAAAATCTGACGGTCTGGTGCATTGTTGTTCGTGGTGGAATTCTAATTGAGATACAGTTGAAGAGAGCTTCTTCAAGCAGCTAAGCTGGCAGCAACTGTCAAGTTTATATAGCCTTAACAAGCAACTGAGAATTACTAGCTCCATTACCAGTGACTCTTCCGTAGACAGACCTGTGAATCTACACCTTATCTTCATCAGTTTTTTCTCTACCTCTTCCATCAGCCTTTCCAGTTCTACAGATCTACACGTGCTGATGTCTCTGGAGTATTCAAAATGAGGCCATATCTGAGCGAGAAGTTTTATTACGTCGACATACTGACACAAAAATTCTAATGCTCCGTTGGAGATTGAAGATTCGCCTATCAAAGTTGCTAACTCCTCTTTGCAAGCCCTGGAGAAGAAGTCAAGACACATGTTAGTTAGAATACACATAAATAGTAACATCGACGCTGAATCTATAGATTGCAAGCTGTAAAACCTTAACGCTTGGAGTGCTTCTATCGAGCATCCTGATTGTGATAATAACCAGGCAGCCTTTATTTTCAACAGTATATGGTTAACAGACATCAGTGCTTGATTTCCATTGTCCACTTCTGCTTCGGAGGCCATGTGTTTGCTCTCCGCAGGTATATCTTTGCTTGGTAGCAGGACGGGGCTTCTGGCAATATCTGCATTACTGTGCCTATATGCATGAAAAAAATTTCCTTCTTTGTTGAATTCTCTCCCCGGAGGAGCAGAAAGAGTAGCACAATGAGTCAAGTAAGCCAGAAGCGTATCCTGGTCCATCATATCATGAAGTCCGCAAGAGAATTTCCCCAGCATTGCAAGTGAATATGAAAAGGCCAGACGTGGTATGGAAGTGATGCTTTCTTTGTTTGACAGAGGGGCTGAGATTATCAGCATTAGAGACGCAGATACCTGTCGGCTGTTGAATTCAGATTTATTTCCGGATGCTGTCTCTAACTGAAGAGCATAACAGAGTAAGTCAGGACATGATTAGTATCCCCTATAGTTGACTATGTCTTGAAAAGAGCGTAGAAAGTGCTTGCTTACCTTCTCATGAAATCTCTTGACCATACTGACTAAGAAATTGGCATGATTTTGTCCAAAATGAAACAGAGTAGACAAGATATCAGGTTCGTCCTACGATGAAACAACAAGAAAACTGAGGTTCAGAAGAAGAAAAAGAAAGAATTGATGGAAACAGAAGCCACTTGATTTTTGTAGGTAAGTATGCTAACCTGCGGATACATCTCCAAACTTTTGAGGACACCATCAACACATTTATTAACCAGCTTCAGATCAGGCAGCTTTGCCAATTTAAAAATATTTCTGGCCGTAAGTCTTATGTTCTCGGAAGTATCAACAACAGCATCCAAAAACTGCAAAGTCAAGCAGATCTTTATCAGTTTATAGCCAGAAATAGTCAAATGGAACCAAGCAAAAATGCATGGAGCCAGAGGCAGCGAGGTTAATTTAGTAGCTAACCACTTAAGCTAATACAGAGAGCCTAAACCCATAGGAAATTATTTGCATCAAACCTTGATCAGTAGAGACAGGATACCAAACTGATGAAGTTTTGCAAGAGAGGTATTGCATCTGCATTCTCACTAGAATAGAATGAAAAAGCGCAAAATGAAATGGTGACTTACAGCAGGCATATAAGTTTCCTGTATCTTCAGGTTCCCCAAGTCTGCTATATGATGCAACGCCTCTAAAGCTTTCAACCTGACAACCATATAATCATCGTATAGCATATCCATCAATAGGTTCACAGCTGCATCTGGGAATTTGATAGAATTTAGTGAGAGGGAATGGAAAGTGTCAACTGCAGCTTCCCGTACCTTCAGAATGATGCACGCAAATCTATAAGTCCAGAAACAGTAAAAACTCAACTGAATTTCTTTCTACAACACCTACTTAAGAGGTTTGCACATAAAGACATCACAACTGCACAAAACAAAACGGGAGAGGAAAATTATCATAAGAGTACCTCGTAATATTCATCTTCAAATCCATGGATGAATACTCCCGCTGCAGCAGAGACATCAACCGAGTCATTTGAAAGATGTTTCTGCGGTTTCTTGCCTTTTGCACCTCCCAGTACTTTTTTAGAACTAGTTTGCAGTACAACCCTTTCTGATGCAGTTCCTATATTCCCAAACGCCTTGAAGACCTCAACCCTCACTTCTAGACACATATCTCTCACAATCGAACACAGCTGCAAACATGTTTATAATCAATCATTTGGTTATCTAATTGTCGAAAAATCAAAAAAATTGATATGGTTGTATGGGACTTCAAATGCTGCCACAAGCCAAAGAGAAGCTAGGTACCTGGAGAAACACAGCATCTGCACATTCTCTTCGTTTCGTCTCTTCCTTAGAAGCTATCAACACTTTCCCCCACATACTAACCTGAAACATTCCAAAATCTACCAATCCTCAATTACGTATTCTTTATCTTTCAAACGAAATTTCATCAATCAAGAACACTTACGGCAGAAACTGCAGAAACTCTAACGCTATCTTCAGCATCACCTAGAAGCTCAACAGCACGAGCATAACAAGCTTCAACGGCATGAGCATGATTAAAATCACCAGCCTTACATATACTAACCAATCCATCTAAAGCTAGTTTTCTAATATACGGATACGGATCCTTCGTAAACCCTAGAAACAAGGTGAATAGTACAGACGACGACACATTGAACCTCTCCGCTTTCCTAAGTAGCCATAACCTAGACGATACAGATGCTCCGAGACAAATCGAAGCAAATACCTCGCCGTCGATTTTGGAAATCTCGGTGGCGACTCCAGAGTTTCGTTCGGAAATCGAGGCGAGCACAGCAAGCGATTCGACGGCGACGAGGCTTTGACTCTCCTCCGCGGCGGAGTTTTGGTGGCGGAGCAAGTTGGACAAGACCGAATCGAAGATTTGCGGTGCTAATTCCTTTCGCCGGAATGCGAGGTCGGAGAGTAGCTTGAGAACGTGGTGAAGAATCGGTGAGTCGTCTCGAGTCAGAAAACGAGTGAGGAAGTCGAAAATCGAGGAAATTACGGAGTAGGAAGTGTCGACGTTGATGATGAGTGACCTAATAGAAGCTAGAGTGTTGAGAGAGAGTGATTCAGAGTCGTCTTCCTCCATTGATGAAGAAGAAAACGAAGAGAGAATCTAAACCAAAAAGAAATCACTCGATATTTATTTTCGAAAATACTCTAATGAGAGAGTCAACATTAATATTGAAAAATCTTTAACTTTTTCAAGTAAAAAGTTGTGGGTTTTACTTTTACTGTTTTACATACTACCGGCTCGTTCAGGAGCAGGTTTCTTGAATTTGGAGAGATCAACAAGATCTCCAAACATCTTGTCCTCTGGTTTCTTATTCATAGGCTTCATCATTGGTGAAGGATGAGAAGAAACTTGGTAAGGATTCATACTTCCATTGTTGGCTCCATTCTCTTGAAGAGACATTCCATACATTTGTTGTTCTAGAAGATATTGTTGTTGTGCTTGAGGGTGTCCTCCATACATGTTTTGATTGTGGGCATAAGGTGAGTATTGGTTCCCGTTCATCGGAGGAAGGTACATTCCATACATGTTGTTGTTGTTAGTAGCATGAGGAGAGACGCCTTGAGGGTTGTAACCGAGTGGTTGGGGAGTGTGCGTGGTGATGACTACTTGAGTGACTTGCATCGGATGAGTAGGAGAGTATTGAGGACTTGAGGTTGGAGACTGAGCTTCCCATGGTGGTGGAGGTAATGCTAGAACATTGTTGTTTTGTCCACCTTATAGACCATAAGAGAAACCAATCTAGATTAGTTCCAAAATTAGCCGGTTATCGAGAAAAAAATAGCTACAGAGTAGTAGATGAATACCGTAATGAGGAGAGGCGGGCGGGCTAAAAGAAGGCGAAAAGGGTTGGTTTCCGTAGCCAGGAGAAGATGGTTGTTGTTGTTGAGTAATTTGGAGATTCCAGACTGGACCAGATGGCCCTTGTCCATAAAAAGATTGATCTTGATGGGCAGGTCCGAATCCATTTGAGTAAGGTTGTTGCACCATCTGGTTATTCGAGTGTGGATTTGAAGTTGGAGTAGAGTTTTCGCAGTTATTATCTGATAACATGTCGATTAAGACGAGGGAATTATCGGGAGTTGCTACGGGACTAGTTGGTTGTGGAGGTCCAAGAGGAACAAGAGCCAGTGAGTTTTCTGCATTGGGAGACCCAAAATCATCTCCACTAAGAAGGTCTATTTTTGGACCATTGGTTGCAGGAGCCACAACATTAGTATCTTTAGTTCCATTTTCACTGTTCAAAATATCTTAGAATGTAATAGCCAATCTTTTACATATTTAAACCTTTAATCCTAAACACTAGACCAGTGCCCACGGCTATTGAATCATTTTTTTGCTTTTTACACAATTTAGTCAAGAGCATCTTGATGTACAAAGTATCCTTCCTCTTCTAAATGATTCATTGGAAAGATAAAAACATTTAATAACTAGATCGGATTCTTACCTTGGACCAACATCTATGATCTGAGTTTCATCCTTCGGATCTTCTTTTTTAGAATTTTCTATCATAAGGACTCTAGACGTGATTGATTCGTGCTTAGCAAGTAAGCGCTGCAAATCGTCATTTAAGGCTAGGCCTTGGCAAAGCAATGATTCATCTCTGAAACATGAACCAAATGGTATAAAAACCATATATTCGCCGAATCACATAACATAATTTTTCAGATAAAAGTTTTGGATCATTACGATGTCGAGTTAACAAGGTGTACTACTCTTTGTTTATAGGTGCGACATTGACTAACAAGATCTACAATAACCTCTTGTTTAAGTTCCTGCAAAAGTCAAAAATTTAATTCATATCATAAATCCAAAGTTACCAAAATGTTATATATAACTTCTGCTCAAAATTTGGATGTTATGAATATACCTCTTTGTTATTTCCATCTATTGCATTTATCATTTCAGCTAAGACATCCATTATGCCTCTTGCATTCTGAATCTCTGTCAAACTTCAACAATAAAAAAGTTTTATCAACATTTCATTTTCAAATATTCCAAGAAAAATAATGGGCAATAATTATGATAAACACCTCAAAGTTGGAAATTCTGACTCTGTTGATGTATCATTAGCTCCTTGTCTAGCTTCACGAGGGTGTATTGCCGAAGGACCAGTTTGTCCTGGACTGAATGTGGTTTGAGGTCTTTGTGATCTATGAGGGAATGCGATTCCTGCACGCTGCAAATAGGTAAAGAATGAAATTCTCAAAGTTGAATCATGTCGCATTTCGATTTAAATGGGCATGTTACAAGAACTGAAAGAAACATGTACCAACAATTCTTGGTATGCTGCATAATATTGTGGATATCTTCCTTGTGGACCTGAATAGGCCTCTTGCCAAGTATCTATAAGTATCAATATCTTCTCCTTCACTTGGACGTTAGGCTATAAATTTAACAAACGAACAAAGTAATTAGTTTGGTGTTACACGAAAATGATTATAAGATGATTAAAGGATAAAAACCATAGTTAAGAAAAGAATCATAGACTGACCTTCCTTTTGACAATTTTTACCATCTTATGAAGAATGTCCTTCTCTGCAACTTGCATATGAGTAAGTTCCCCACAGTTGCCTATCATTGTCTCTAGCAACTACAATGGCAACAATTCCAAAAATATGTTTATTTTCTTGTAAAAGTGAATCAAAAAGGAAGTAAACAAGTAATTATCTAAAGACTATTGTTTGGTTGAATACCAAAGTGAATTGAGTTCACCAAAAATTAAATAAACCGAGTACTAAGCAAACACATATTTATATAGAACTTTTCTAGTCCACTCAAGAACAATAGTTCAAGCCATTGAACAAAACCAAACCGAAACATTAATACCAAGCCAACAAAATGGCAAAGAGAACTTACAGTTAGAGCCAAAAGCTGAACCTTGGTAGTCCTACTAGTAAGTCTTTTCTTTATGCCACTCACAACCTCTCTTGTTTGCCTACAAACACACACATATGATAACAAATCGGTCTAAAACCAAGAAACATCCAATCCAAAAACCTATAAAATATCAACACAAAAACATAACATGTTAGGCTAAATCCAACAAACTTAATTCAGAAACCCAAAAAAGGAACAATTGATTCCCATTAAGACATTAATTAATTTGCACACACCATAAACCAGGCTAATCAAAACCAAGGCTCATGTTTACATTTTGAATCACTGATTATGCTATAAAAGCAACAAAAAAAAAAAAAAAGTGTAAAAGGGACTTACCCAGGCTCATGATTAAGCATGTCACATATCTCAAGGTTCATAGCCCAATCAGGACCAATGAGCATATCACTTGTAGCTCTATCAACCAAAGGATGCACCATCTTCTTCTTTTTCACCCTCAACACTCCAAACTAAAGAACTGTAATATGTAAAAAAAAAAAAAAAAAGATACTTGATTCTCTTCTAAATTTGCAAACAAAAACTATTATGGTGACACTTGTACACACAGTTGCTACAACTAAGCAGAACATTAAGGAAACTAATTGACCCCTTTTTTTTTTAACATTTGCTTTTAAGCAGATAACGCGCTGCCGTTTTCTTTGCCAAAAACGACACGTTAACCTCTCCTCAAAACCGAAAACAGTACATCGTTTTGGTGGGGGTAAAAATGTAGACATTTGCACGGAGATTTTCAGTGACTTCACCATTTTGGCTTCTTCTTCTTCGTCTCGACGCCATGGACGATCTCTCTCTCACGAAAATCGAGATTCAAGGACCAACGCTAACATCACTCCTCCAACGAGTATCCGCATCTCCCGGTGACGTCGACGGTTTAATCTTCGGCAGAATCCACCGAATCGTCTCCACAACTCTCTCCGACGAATCAAGCTCCTCATCTTCCACCGACTCCGATCAACTCGTCGCAACAGTCACAAGCGTAATCCCCTCAGGTAAAACCCTCTCCTTCTACGATGCACGTGGCCGAGTCGACTCGCACCGAATCGATTACCTCCGAGTCGAGTCACCGGACCGTCTTCTCGGCTGGTTCTCTGCTCGGAGAAGAACCACGAGTCTCCCTTCCATGCGTGAACGCTCCGTTTCCAGCTCTCTCTCGTCTCGATTCCGTGTCCCGATTGAGGATTTTACAAACCCTAAATCCACTCAAATGTCGTCTTGCGTCTTCTTCCTCCTCACGACTCCGAAGATTGAGCAGTTGATCCACACTCACGAGTACCATGCGTTCCAGTTTCGCTCCACGAATAATAAGCTTGAACCGAGGTCTGTTAGTGTAGTCAATCTTGGACCTGCGTTTCGAGGTCATTACCATTCGTTTAGTCCCAAATCGAGGTTTCCGGATTTGTTCTGTGAGCTGAGTAGTAGCTCTGCTATGGTTGTGGATTGTGATGAACTTTCTCTGAGTGGTAAGAAACAAGCTGTTAAGGATCAGAAGGAGATTGATGCGTTGGCTGAAGGTTTACAAGTTGGAAGCTTGAAACGTTTGGTTGGAGTTGAAGCTGCGGGGTATACCGGTGGGCTTGAAGATGTTTATGCGAAAATGATGGCGAAGATTGATCGAATGGCTTCGGAAAATGAGAAGATTTCAGCTGTGGTGCTTCAACAGGTACGAAATGCAGAGTTGTCAATAGTTTAAGGTTGCGAAATGGTTGTGGTTGTATCGATATAACAACTTCGTTGGCTCTTTCAGGATTATCGAATGAGGAAGATCAGATACCGAAATGCCAGAATCGATCGTTGAAGCTACCTTTTTTGGTGAAGGTATTGTTCATTTTACTAACTCAAATTGCTGGAATGATTTATTCAGTCTATCAATAGACTTAAGAATGCAAAACCTCCCTGAGAACACAGCCTAATGCAATCGAACTATACACAGAGTTGCAGACCATTTGTGTTTCGCTTTAGCTATTTCACTAGTTAATCCTTTCCTGGCTAGATTGCTTTATCACAAGAGATCTGTTTTCCTTCTATGATAAATTTTTGTAAGGGGAGAACAATCAAGAAGAGGATTGTTCATATTAGATTTCTATATATGGGATATATATGTTGAGGAAGTTAATGCTAGACTGCTCACTAAGTAGATGCATGCGGAAGATTCATATAAATACCAAATGATAGAGAAATGAGGGTTGAGTAGAAACACCCTCATATGGCTAACGGGTAGAGAGAAGACAAATTTAAGTATAAATTTTATCGAGTAATTGAAACAAGGAGGGTAGAGATTGTTGTGACTAGACAGAGAGATGCAAATGAGTCATTATGTTGCTACTCTCACTGCTCACAGCTAATCTCTAACATCTGTCTGTTTTACTTTTGTAGAACTTTTCGAGGAGCCAGAATTGTAAAGAGTAAGGGAACTTTCCAGTAGAAAACCTGAAGTTAACATGTTTTATGCTATGGGACATCATTTCATGGCTTGTTGCCAGGTTTCAGAATTTCTTTTATACGTTGGTCAGTTGGTGCATCATCACCATCTTTTTCCTTTTGCGAGAAGAGTTCCTCTTATGGTTTTCCAGTTAAAATCTTTTTTTGTGTATATTATCTATTTCGATGATCGATAAAATTGCCTGAATCAGGTATTGGTTAAGGATTTGATTGAACCGACCTTAAATTGGGACCACTAATTGAATTTAAATACTGTTGGAAACCAACCAAAACGGTGTTGTTAACATTCTATTGGCCCCAGGTCATGGTACTAGATAAATGTTCCTTCATTATTGTGCTATCTAACAAAAATGTGCAAATCACACATTTACTTACTAATCTCTTTTTTGTAGAGTTTAATGCACTCTGAGCTGCAATACTAGCTCAAAACATGAAAGAAAACATTGTTAGATAGATCCCCCGTATGCAATCAAATATCGATAAATTGGCCGGTGGTAACATTAAATTCATCCACAACCAACACTTCTGTCCTAGCAATGAATCCTCTTCAATACTTCACCTACCAGCTCCTACTCTCTCCATCTATATATACTCTTCTCAATACTCTCATGTTCTAATAACCCTAACACACAATACCACACCACATTACAAAAAAGCTGAAACATGAAATCTCTCTTGCTAGCTGTGTGCTTGATTCTTGCTTTACACTCTGGTGAAGCAGCCGTGACTTGTAACCAGGTGGTTTCAGAGCTTTACCCTTGCATCTCCTACGTGGTTCAAGGCGGTGCTGTCCCAGCCACCTGCTGCAACGGTATAAGAACACTCAAAAGTCAGGCTCAAACACCCACGGACCGCCAGGGAGTTTGCCGTTGCATCAAAAATGCTATTGGAGGAGTCTCTTACTCTTCCACCAACCTCAACAATGCCTTGGGTTTACCTGCTAAATGTGGTGTTAATCTCCCTTACAGAATCAGCCCTTCCACAAACTGCGCCAGGTTAAAACAAATTTAGTCTAAATGGTTATAACCAGTATGCTAATGCTAACAATATAACACCTTAATCACTTTTGTGTTATGATTTACAGTGTTAACTGAGAGAAGCAGACGATAAGCTACTACTACTAAGAAGAGAAGCCAATAATAATAAAAATATGAGATGGTTTGCTAGTTGCTACTTTAGTCAGTGATGTATTGTTATTTTGGATGTTCTTCTACGTTCTAATATATGGAAGCACTTTCTATGATATTTCGACTTATAGTAACTCTTGAACATTTTCCATGATCCCTTTATTATTTAAAACGGATGAAGAAAACGAAAACATTCGTTATGATATTGCTACTAACTTCAATAAAATGCAACTATGATAATGTTGATCATAAACATGAAGAAACCTTACTAGGATAATGCGGATATTTTAATTCTAAAACTGTAAACCCCAAAAAGCCTAAAATGTAAAAATCAGAAGCAGATCGTAATCATAGGATTTTAGTTTTGGGTTACCATTATGGGCCTGATAAGTTTGGCTCATTTTTTGTGTTTACTGCTCCAAATGTTTCTCTAATTTAATTATTTTCTTTTTGCAAATTATTAAAATTTATATGACAGAAAATGCATGTATTTTTATTATGATTTTTGATACAATACATTATTATTACACTATTACGTATTGAACTATTGCGTGATTGCATCTACATACATGTGTTGCATTTCTTCAAAAATATAATCATATACAATAATATCATCAAGAATTCCAAACAAACAGTCATACATACATATTCAAACTAAATTTTGAGAAATAGTGAATCATTGTTCATCAGCAGTAATATAATAATTAGTCAAACGTGGAAATCATTTCTTTTTTTATGTGGCTTGTTCAAAATATAATCAATGGTAAGCCGGCACCTATTCAAACCCACAATTATGTATTCAGACAAAACTCCAAAAAAGTCTTACGCATATAAGAAGAAAAGTATACGCCGGAAAATTAAAATATAAAACATAGTATCAACAAAAACACAGCATAGAAAACGTGTAACGCCCCGACCGTCCCTACCGGTGAGATTCCCATACCCTCTCTCGGCCCATGGGCCCCACCCCTGTCCGACGGTCGGTGCATTAAT
>OVAP01004921.1:0-13751 GCA_900406295.1 Aurinia saxatilis | reverse complement strand
CCTAACGCTTTTTATTATTGAATTTTCTCACGTTTTATTTTGTTTTAGCATCAGGCATTGATCAATCGACCGTATAATTTGCAATCGACCGAAAGGTGTTCTCATCGATCGACCAGTTCACACCGTCGATCGACCAAAACCAAAAACCATTTCATTTTGCTGCTTAGCTCGAGTGAACTTGAACGTGCTACTACGTACACTCTGCTCCCTATGGATTCGACCCCTAAGTACTACTGCGAGACATGTGCGTTTGCAGGACATATTTTGGTCGAAAACTAAACCCCCATCAGTTGTCTAATTCAAATTTTTGGTTGCCAACAACCTACACGAAAATAAACAAATAAAAACAGTTATTCTCCACGTGGCAAATCCAAATAATTCATGACTTTAGCTATTTTTTTTATATATGATCTTATAGTCAAAATATTTGATTTAAAAAAAAAAACAATTGCCAAATAATAACATATGCAAAAAGATGATAGAAGTTTAGTAAAAGATGATATAAGATGATAACATATACAAGATGATATAAGTAGAGTTTTCCTATTTAATAGAAAAACTTTTTTTTTTTAAATCATTTTTAGTAAAGAACCTTTTTCAGTTAATGTGTATACCATTTTTGTTATGAGTATATTTTTGGAAACTATCAATTTTCCCTTTTTAATAGAGAACCCTTTTTAATAGAGAATTTTTTTCGTTATGTGCCATAGATAAATTAAAATGGGCTTGGATGACAAGTCACACATTTAATGGTATTAAGACATATAATCTTCTTTTTAAAATTAATTTTATAAAAAAATCGTAGAATCATTGTGAGCTCGCAGATATAATTTTTTTTACTCATAATCGTATACAAAGATGTAGTTTTTATTTGTCTTCCCAATACAAAGTAGAGAACTTCCCTGTGGATAAAGTACCAAATACCACATGATTTTCTTTTTCTTTTTTTGCTCGTGACCACATGGATTTTCTTACATTGAATAAAAAATGAAGAGGCATAGTTTAAACCATATTGAAATAAAAAAGCAGGTTAAAGTAAAACTAAATTCAACTTTAGTGATAAATCTTTGTGGAAATCAGCTCAAATCCATCTCGTTCTTTCAAATTTGCATTAGCCGCAAAAGCCTTCATTAACCGAGCCACAAGATGGAGTTCTTCTATCCGCAATAGAATTTTAACAGTGGCTGCACCACCCTTATTGGCTATAGGGAAATCATACATCCTACTCGAATCCATTCTTTCGTAATGATCCCATGTCATTGATCTTCCAATTTCTTTTCTTTCATCAAGACTGTAAATATAAAAATCGAATGGTTGAAAACACAAGCCGGCAAACAAAATCCCCGAACCAGAGCCCAAACAAGGGAAACTAGATATACCTAACAAAAAAGTTCTCTATTAAAAAGGGAAAATTGATAGTTTCCAAAAATATATTTTCCTATTTAATCAGTTCTCTATTAAAAGGGTTATATATTAAATATATTTGCCTATTTAATAGAGAATCTTTTTTAATCAGTTTCAAAGTCAAAACGACTAATTATTGATGTAGGTTTTGCACCCGAAACAAAGACCAAGCATATATTACAAAAGAGGCAAATATAGAAGCGACTCTTTTATTTAACCCCCACCCTAGTTATCCTTTTAACCAGCAAAGCCATGAATTCAATCCAACAATGCTAAATCTTACCCAATCTCTGCATAACCAATGAAACGGTGACCTCTGACCATCCGTAAAGACATAACCAGAAGAAAGATTTAGTGAAAAAGGGATTCTCTCCGGCTCCAACAAGGACTACTGGAACAGCAGAGAAGAGGCAGTATAAAAAAGGCTCGGCGGCTAGGGGTTCTCTCAAATAAGGGTTTCGTGTTTCTTCTCTTAGCTATTCGAAATATTAAAGATGTTTTTTTTTTCGGCGATTGAAGACCACACCATACTTTTTTTTTGTTTTTTCTTCTGAATTGACTGGCTAATTAAAGGAAACTGAACAAAGTTAAGTGTACAATAAGTAGATATTTATGCAAGAGAATAAAGAAAAAGTAAAGTGGGAGAATTTGAACTTAAGGCTAAACACTAGAAGAGGTGGGTCTCTCATAAATAATAGGTCATGAAGCTAAACCAGATGAGAAGTAGCAACATTACATTGAGTTCTTTGTTAAGATGAAATAGGCTTGTAAAACGGGTCGACCCACGCCGCAAAAAGCTGTTTGCTGTTGGCCTTAACAATTTGTCGGTCTTAAACGGGCCAGCTTGCCTGTTCAGCGGTCTACAAAATGGGGCCCGACCCCGCTTTTCCTAAAGACATGGGTATATGGGTCAGCCCGCAGATTAAAATGGATTTTGACAAAACAATCGCCTCCTTCATCCCGTCTCCTTCATCGATTTGATTTCTTCTGTACCAAATTAAAACTCGAATATGGATTCACTTATGGATTTAGATATTTTGGAATCGGAAATCCTAAAATAAAGACATATCCACTTGTGGATTTAAAGTTTTTAGAATTTGAAATTTAGTTTGCATCACTGATCCTTTCCAAAATTGTTGGTTCTTAACCATAGTGTAAGCCATTGATAGGGGGTGATATTTTACTGTTTCTTAGCATAGATTTTGTGTTTTTCTTAATGAAACCATTTGATTTAAGACTAAAACTAATGAATTTCACATTTTTCTACTTTCAAAGTGTTTTTTTTTTTAAGGCTTTTAGGTAAAAAATGGGTACTTTCTACACCGTTCAACAATTTAACATCAGAAGTCCAGGCATGAATGAAGAAGATGGTTAACTTAAATTGAAATGAGGATCTGAGACAAGCAAGCCACGTGAGTTAGCTGTTATGTGGGCTTTGAATCGAGTCATTTAGCCTCATGAGCAAGGAGTTAAGCCCAAATCATTGAAGAAATATCAAAATGAAGCCCAATGGTGATGAAGGCCCAATTGGCCGTCCGCCTAGGAGATTCGATCGATCAAGACCAGAAAATCATTAAAACCTTCGTGAAAATTCTCAGATAAGGACCATTGCCACTAAGAAGCTATCTAGATTTGTTGAAGATATTCGGAGGAGATACTCTAGACGCGTTTTCAAATATATTCGATCGAATGACACTCTGTTATTCGATCGACCGAGAAGAGATAAGTCCAAACTTTTGGATCCTTATCAGAATCTGATTCCTGATTTCATTCAATTTCCCGGAAAACCTCTGCACTATAAATACATAAGGTACAGAGCAGAAGAAACATCACAAAATTCACAAGCTTACTAGGATCCAAGCAAAATAGTTTTCAAGTCTTTTTCATTGTTTCCTCTTTCATTCTACTTTGGATTTGGTGTCAAGGGAGAAGTTTGTAATATCTGTCTTTGCAAATAAGAGAAGCCTTTATGAACCCTTTATTTTGATTGATATGATTGCAATTTCCATTGGGATTATGTTTCTCATAGCATGTTTGAGTAGTTTCATTGTTAGAAATTAGGATTTGCTAAGAGATTTCATGGTTAGATTGGCAATAGGATTATGCAATGACTAGTTAAGGCTTACCTTTTTTTTTTTTTATCATAGTTACATTCATTATCATAGGATTAAAGGACTACTAATACACCACTTAGAGTTAGTAATCCATAACTTGATTTTGAAAGCTCTAATGTCCATTCTCAGAGTAGCAATTGATTTCTTAAACTTCAAGACTAATCTAGGGACTGAAGGGATGGCATGAAAAGTTTCCCTAGATGTTAACATGGAGTATACTATATTAGACCGGCTAAGCCTACCATAGGGATAGTCGAATATTAGTGATCTCAAGATATATATCCTTTTTAGAAGACTTGCATAATTATTACCTTGGATAAGTCGAAACATGAATATATGATGCATTTCCTGACCTCCTAACGCTTTTATCATCTAATTATCCTCACGTTTGTTTGCATTTTCATTTTTTGCAGGCATCAATCGATCGAATACGGTTCATGTGTTCGACCGAAAGGCGCTTCAATCGATCGAATTGCTTCTGCATTCGATCGATCCACCACCAACAATCTCATATTTGTTGGTTAGCTCGAGTGAACTCGGACGTGCTACTCCATGAGGATTTGACCTTAAAGTACAATTGCGAGACTTGTGCGCTTGCAGGAATATTTTGGGTGAAAACTAAATTCCCATCAGCCATAAATCTTAGTGTAGCGCAAGTAGTTTATAACTCCTGTTATCGCCTTCCAGTGTTGTGTTCTTGGATTGCTTGTGTAATGGCTTAGTACATTGATTGCGTGTGTTATATCGGGTCGTGTGCAATTTTTTAAGTACATCAAACTACTGATAATCCTGACATACTCCACTCGTGAATTGAATCACCTGTATTTTTCAACAAGGTAGCTTGCACGTCGAAAGGAGTATCTACTGTGCCAGTAGAGTGGTTCTTGAATCGCCCTAGGATTTTTTCAGCAGAATGCTCTCGAGACAGAGTGATGCCTTCAAAAAGTTCTCAGGATTTTAATCCTAAGGATAACATCTGCAAGACCCATGTCAAACTATCCACCCAAGCGTGTTCTTAGTTTGTTGGACAATATCGTTGTCGCTCCCAATAATGAGCATGTCATCTACATATAGACGGCAAAATGTACGCACTTGAAGTATCTTTGATGTATATGCATTTATCACATTCGTTTATGTGAAATCCATTTGACAACTTGACGTGGTCAAATTTTTTATATCATTGTTTTAGGGCTTGTTTAAGTCCATATAAGGACTTCTCAAGTTGACCGACTTCGTGTTCTTGTACGAAGACTACAAACCCTTCGGGTTGTTTCATATGTATCTCCTCCTATAAGTCCCCATTTAGAAAAGCAGTTTTAACATCCATCCTGGTTGATTTCGAGGTCTTTTAATGCTGCAATTACTGTGAGCATTTGAACTGAAGTTATTATCTTTACCAGGAGAATAGCTCCACAAATCATTACCTTCCTTTTGTCGGAATCCTTGTACTTGTTAACCCCATCAAATTTCAATTTTTAAAAAAAAATCCATCTACATTCTAGAGGTTTAAAACCTGCTAGTAACTCGGTTAGCTCATATATATGATTTTTCCTAATCGTTTCCATTTCACTTTTGATGGCTTCTTTTCAATAAGGTGCATTAGGTGTAGACATGGCTTCAGTGAATGTTCTAGGTTCATTCTCGAGGAGAAAAACCATTAAGAAGTTTTCACCAAAAGATTCATCCTTATTAGCTCGTTTGCTTCGTCGAGGTTTATCTACCACTTCTTCAATATCATTAATGATGTCCTAGAAGGTGGCCTCATTTACAGAGTTTGGTGTGTCTCTCTCCTAACATGTTCTCTTTAAACCAGCATTAGGTTTACAAGAAAACACATGTTCAAAGAAAGATGCATTTCGTGAGTCCACTATTGTGTGTGTATCCGATGAAGAGGCATTCCATGATTTGGGTCCAATTGTGACCTTTTTAGGAGGAGGTACTACGACTTTTGCTAAGCACCCCTACATTTTGAGGTATATGTATGAAAGTACATTACCTTTCCAAAGTTCATATGGCGTTTTTCCAGTGACTTTGTGTGGAATTTTGTTAAGGATATATTTATAGTGAGCANCCCCCCCCCCCCCAGATTTTGGGCTAACCCAGAGTTATGTTACATTGCATTCATGATCTCTTTTAGAGTCCATTAGATTATGCAACTCCTATAGATTCCAGTGAGGAGGGAACAGTGATTTTGATGAATAATTCAAATTTTTTTTAGCACAAAATGCATGAAAAGGACCATCATATTCACCTCCTCCATCACTTCTCATTATTTTAATAGTTTTACCTAGTTAGTTTTCGACTTCGGTCTTGTTTGTACAAACTATAAGTCGCATAAGTCTGTATGAATTAGACCAAGAGATTTGGTTGTTCACTCAACATGAGGTGATGGTGTTTTTGTAAGTTTTGCTTGTACACGAATTTCAGTTTTGTGTTTGTTTATTTTGCATTTCAGAATTACGTTCAAATATATTAATCTTTGTATAGATTTATAATTCACTTGTCCTAATCGTGTATTGCCAAATATTATCAGACTTAAGCAAATAAGCAACTGGTTTCTTATTCATTGAATCTTTGGAAGCGGTTACATTATTGTTACGTACGAAGGACTGTATTAGCACACATTCTGACAAGTCCACCCTTTTCATAAATTTCACCAACAAACACACCATGCTTCTTGAGAACCTGCTTGCCAGAGTAGAATGAGATGGCAAATCCATGCTTGTTCAAAATGGTCCTCAAGATCAGGTTCTTCCTCATGTCTGGCATGTGCTTCACACGATCTTGCTCGTGCTTTCGATCTTAGATCTTGACATGTTCCCCATCCTGAGCTGATTTTCAGTTTTCCTCTTCTGATAGGTGTGGAACATCTTTTTGTCGATGCATATATGGGTGGTGGAACCTGTGTCGTACCACCAGTCCTTACGGTTTTCCTCAACCAGTTAGCCTCGGTGACAATGATGTATCTCGGATTTGGTCGTTTTTGTGCCGAGAATACATATTCTTTTATCAAACCTTTCTAGTGGTTTTGAGTCGTTTACGGGGGAAAGTGAATGTTGGGAGTTTTTTGTGCCTATTTAAGTTTTTGGAGTAAAAGGATGCAAAATGGAATGAAGAACAAAAGATAGGAGAAATCCGCGGAGAGTGTCGATAAACACAAATCTTGTGTCGATCGACATGGATAAAATAGCGACCATCACAAAATAAGTATCGATCATTAGACGCTCAAGTGTGGATTGACACCCGACGGATTTGAGCAAGATTTGAAGATTTCCTTTTGCGGAGTTAGTCCTACACTTTTATTAGATTACCTTTTTGGCCCAAGATCATGTTTCACTATATAAATATACATCTAAGACCATTGTTTAGGTCATCTTTATTCTCTGTAACTTTTGCATTTCAATAAAGTTTTACTTTCTTTAGTTTTGTGTTCCTCAGCTACGGCTGAGTACTTTTCTTTGTTAGGCTAGGGTTTTCACAAGGGATCAATAGATCCATATGGCTATACACAAATAGGTATGCTTAGGGGGGGGGTGTATTTAATTAAGAGTTTGGAATGGTTTGATATTTAATGAGGTTTTTTAGAGTTTTGATGATTTTGAAGAGTTTTAATGAAATCACCTCAGGTTCCATCTAAAACCATGTGATTTGAGCATTTCCATTTTTAACTAAGAAACTCATCCAAAACACTCTAAAATCACTTAAAATTAAATGATTAAAATATTTCCAATAACACCGAATTGTATGGTATTTGTTAAAATCAATAGTCCAATACCACTGATTTTTAAAAGACTTTTTAAAATACATGTTTCAATAACACTAAATTTGTCAAATTATACAAAATCACTATAAATACATGATCCGATACACCCCCTTAGAGTCTTCATCTTCTACAATAGCTAGTTATAAAACAGATCTAACGTTTGGTCCTCATGATATTCGTTAGATTTGAACTAGCCTCAATAGGTCTAGAGTTTGGTCCTCATGATACTCTCTAAATGAAAATTGTAGTTTGATGAGCATATTCGTGTATACATACGCCTGATTAGAACCATTTATGTCACATGTGTTTGCCATTGTAGATGTGTGAACAATCAATCCCACCCACAATGCTTGGTCTGACTTGCACCCCACATGCTCTCCATAGTATGGTTTTCCACGAACCCCATGGGAAAATCTGGTCTTTATGATTGAGCTCGGACGGTTATGAAATGTTCCTGAAAAGCATGTCTAGCCATAGGAAAAATTGGTTACCTGTGAATTCCTGATGCCTATCGTTTTAATTATTATTCTTTAAATCCGTTTTAATTCCCTGCATCACCATTATCTTGCTCTCATATCTTCTTATTTGTTATTTAAATTCCTAGCTACTAGATCTATTTACATATGTGGTACATGAGAACGATACCCTATAATATACTGCATTGACTAGTTTGTTGCCAGTTGGTAGAAAGGATAATTAGTTGGTGAATCCCTACTTAGGCATCGCATCACATGTCAACTTCAGTGAGTTTAGCTTAGCTTTAGCCTTACCTCGACAATCAACGGCTAAGTGGCCTTTTTTGTGACAGTGGGTGCATTATCCTGCAAATTTTTTTTTAGCATGTGGCTTCTTGAAGGCCGTGGTGGGCTGAGGAATCTTATTGGGCACAACATTGTTGGAAACAATCTTGCCTTTTCCCTTCCTCTTGTACTCTGCCACGTTAGCAACATGAGCGCCATCCACATGGGGATTGATCTTGAGCGACTCATTTTGGAACATGGAACTTAGATTTGACATGGCCAACTTTTTTTTGTTTGTGATCATGATCATTTTTTAAGGCTACCCAGCTAGGGGGAAGCTTCTCGATGAGGCAATTGACTTGGAAAGTTTCATATTATGCCTTCATCGCCTATCGAGTGAATGATCAATTGAAGCTCATATACTTGCTCCATAATGGGCATGTGGTCTATCATTTTGTAGTCCAAAAATTTCTTCGTAGCAAACTTTCTAGAGCCCACATTGTAGGACTTGTAATTTGTATCCAGGTCATCCTAAAGAGCCTTAGAGGTATTGTACTCCGAATTCACGTTGTCAAATTCATCCACCAAGCGTATCTTGATGGGCATTGTCATATGTAGTTGCAATGGTTCCTGGTTTCAACACTGGCCAAAGCTCAGGGATCAGTATTAGCCGAGTCCAAAATAGGTTAGGTCTCAACGAGATAATTCTCCAACGAGTGTGGTTAGAAATAAATGCATCTTTTTCTGCCACGTTGATACACAAAGTTTTAACCTATGTATTCTAACTGCAAATGCACAACAAATTCAGTTATAGTACTTAAGGTATCAAATCCACAAGGACCAATAAATTGCAAACTAATTCAAATAAATTCTAAATTAAATTAAGGACAGGAGTTTTTGGTTGTTTAAACTAATGCAAGTAACTAACAAATTATATTGAGGGTTTTTAGAAAAATAAGAAATCAAGGTTAGGCCTTAGGAACTTCAGGTGAAGAATCAATATTGTAGCCAGACGCATCGAGTGTCGATCGACACCAAGAGTAGTGTCGATCGACACCGCACGGTTAAAATAGGCACCAACTTAATTCTTAAACATGAAACCTATTGTAATGCAAACCAACTTCCATTGTGAATGCAATCTATAATTAATTCCTAGCAAACCAAATTCCTTTGTGAGTCCTAAGGGATTAATTAGGCACTGAGTCTAGGTTCAATTGTTCATAAACTATCTAGACCAAATTCCATTGTGAATAGATAATTTACTCCTACTAAGATGGGTTCAAGCAATTATTAACACTTCCATGTATAATAATTAACCTATGATCTAGTTCAAGGGTATCTAATTTATGAACTAGCAATGAGCACAATGTAGAGGAAGAATTAAGGGTTTCAACATAATTTAGACTTATGGCTAACAATAATTCATTTAAACCTTAAGAACCCTAAGCCTAACAAGAGAATTACTCAGACATAGCTAATCAAAACATCATGCAATTTAATTGAAAGCAATAAGATGTCCAAGAGAAAAACAAAGGGTTCAAGAAATCTCTCTCCCTAAAACCCTCTCAAAGTAAATTAAATCATGAGTCTAAACAATGGCTTAGTAAAAGTATTTATAGGGGTCTGGACGAAATTAAGGATTGGGAAATTAAAATAAAGATTTGAGAAATATTTTGATCTTGAGATTTAGGAAAAATCTGCTGAATATCCGTCCGGTGTCGTTTTTGCCTTTTTTATTCGTTTCCTTTCTCGTCTCTTCAAGCTTCTTCCATTTTTGCTCCATAATTATTCTAGATTATTCTAAAACTCCAAAACTCGTCCATGCACCTAAAATGACTCACTTGGACTCAAATAATAATAATATAGACTCTAAAATATAAATAAGTATATGTTTATTATCATAAAAACCGGTAAAATACGAGATATATTACACGTCTTAAAGTTGGTCTCATCGAACTTGTCTGGAATGATAGCACCGAGGGAAGGCGTAGTGGAGGCTTTCATAGCTTTCCCTTTTTGGGTAGGTATAGCAACGATCCATTGTTAGAGAGAACGTTGTCGTTAGCACCGTTTGTCATGATCTGTATCAGGAACATACACATAATCAGTAATGAAAAGTGATAGATTTTTAAAGCGATTGAATCACAATTTAATTCGTTGGAATTGTTCCAAGAATTTAGTTCAAAAATGTTTCGCAAAAGTCGCCTAAAGGCCTTCACGAAAATCATTTGCAGAATTATATAGATTTATATTAAATATTTTACGAGTTTAAAAGATTGAAACCTTCCCCGAAAGCATTAGGGGGTGTATTGAATCATGAGTTTTGAAATGGTTTGATGTTTAATGAGGTTTTGGAGAATTTTGATGATTTTGAAGAGTTTTATGAAATCACCTTAAATTCCACCTAAAATCATGTGATTTGAGTATTTCAATTTTTAACTAAGAAACTCATCCAAAACACTCTAAAATCACTTAAAATCAAATGATTAAAAGATTTACAATAACACCGAATTTGATTGTATTTATTAAAATATCTAGTCCAATAACACTGATTTTTAAAAGATTTTTCAAAATACAAGTTCCAATAACACTGGATTTGTCAAATTACATCAAATAACTCCAAATACATGATCCAATACACCCATCTTAGAGAACGTTTGCAGAACTGTTTTAATAAAAGTTAAATTAAAAAAATCTTAATTCTGAATCCGATTCAAACAAAAAGTAGGAATAAAAGAACATTTGTAGAACTGTTTTAATAAAAGTTAAATTAAAAAAAATCTTAATTCTTAATCCGATTCAAATAGGAATGAAATTTTATGAATTCAGGTTGTAGAAATAGAAAAAAAGGATTTAAGAAAAGAAAATTAAGGTAACTGGCCGATCAATAAAAAATTGGCTAAGCCCCACCAATGTTGTCCCCAAAAACACTTTGAAATTAAGGTATCTCTGCAACTCGCCATTGTTGAAAGAGAAGAAACTGTGGGATAAAGTTGTGTTGCCTGCAAGAGGTTCGTATCTCTCAGCAGGATACGATATGTGGAGTGCGGTTGATTGGAAAGTCCCGGCGAGAGGCAAAGTGCTTATCCCAACAGATATGAGCATTGCCGTCCCTGAAGGAACTTACATTAGAGTGGCGTCGAGATCCGGTGTGGCTTGGAAACACTCGATCGATGTTGGAGCGGGAGTGATCGACGCTGATTTGCTGGGAGATCGCATCGCTCAACTCATCATCGAGAAAATCGTCACTCCTCAAGTGATGGAGGTTGAAGATTTGGATTCGAATGCTCGTGCCCAAGGAGCTTTCGGATCTACTGGTGTCTAGCATGTAATCTCTCATTTTGGAAATAAATTGAGAGCATTAATTAAAATTATTTACACGATAATTACAACATAAAAATCAAATCGACTGTGGGATTAACAAAAACATAACCACTGATAGTCTCAAGCAAATCTACGCTTAGGCAAGGCTGAGCCTACGGTGTTACCGCGATGGTGAATTGACCCGAATATCTGCTTCCAGTATTTAAGACCTTTCTTTAGTTCTGGACATATCTGGCTTGGCATAACATGCAATGTCCCTTCGCTTCTAAGAGACTTGTCAAACTGTTCCAACACTTTGACAATCTGCCCGAATTCCGGTCTTTTGTCTGCTTGCGACGACCAACATTGCCCAACCAGCTCCTTCATGGCCGCGGGACAATCCTCCGGTATAAGCGGTCTTATATTCTAATCAATATCATAAAAAATTCTTGTAAATGGACAGAAATTCTAAAGCACCCATCATAAGCAAGAGATGCAAAATGATTTACCTTGTGCATCACTGCGAAAGCCGCCTGGTAAGGAATCATCTCCTCATATGGAACTGCTCCCGCCACCATTTCCCACAAAACAAGTCCAAAACTATAAACGTCAGACTTTCGACCGTATGGTCTCCGTTTTAGCACTTCAGGTGCCATCCACCTATAAGTTCCTGTCTCACCCCCCAAAATATCACAGTACTCCTCCTCGCACGCAATGCCAAAGTCAGCAATCTTCAAGTTGAAGTCTTTGTCAATTAGCACGTTTTCTGGCTTAAGATCTCGATGAACTATCCCTCTTGAGTGAATATATGCCATTCCTCTAGCAATATCTAGACCAAACTTAATTAGTTGTTGCAAAGGAAGGGATTTCCGCTTGAACCTATGCAGATATGATCTTAAAGACCCTTGAGGTAAATACTCTGTGATGATACAATTTCCAGTATTCACTCCCACAAACTGTTTCAGAGCATCCATAATCAAAGAAAACAAGTCAAATAAACCATAGTTGTGGGCGTGGAAATTACGGATAATATAAATCACCTTAACAACATTTGGATGAGTGAGTCGAGATAAAAGAATGGCTTCCTTGATAAACTGCTTTTCCATACGAGCTCCCAAGTTTATGTCGTCATTATCATCAGGAGGTTTGGTAATCTTGAGAGCAACAACTTGGTTTTTGTATTCTCCATGATAAAGTTGGCTATATTTTCCATGTGCAAATTGGTCCCCATACAAGACCTCAGACATATTAATAAAGTATTGTTGAAGGACACGTCCATAATCAAAAGACTTTGAAGACCTTTTTTCCTTGGTCTTCTCTCGAATCTTGGGGGTAACAAGATCCCCCATAGGACCCGAGTGTGATAGAGGCCGTAGAGGAAATGATGATATTTTGCCAAAAGAATCATTGCGGGACAACTTGGGCTTCATCCCCTTGCCTGAGTCCATTTTTGTAGGATGTGGAGTAGAAAATATTTTACTATGAGAATTAGAAAGAAGCATGAGAGGTGAGGGAGAAACAGACCTCTTTTTGTTGGAGTTGGAGAAAGGGTTTCTCTGTATTTCAAATGTTCCTACAAGTGAATTCAGATCGGATGGTGAACTCAGAGGCATTCGTTTCAATCCAAATTTCCTCCCTAAGCTTGGACTAGTCAAACGATAACAAACAGTATGGCAAAATTTTGCCCTTGTGATCCAAGAAGAAACCTCTTCATCCATGCCTGATACTAAATTATATATAATCAATCAAAGCCGTGAAGGCGGATAAGATGACTAGCAATCTCCAACAATATCATCTTCATAGAAACCATTAACCAACATTCCACATTTCCTCGCCTAAAACTGTTGAACACGTCAACCAAATCACCGAAAATTTCTGGATTACACACCAACTATTACGCCTCTGGATTATCAACAACAAATAAAAACCAGATGGTAGGAGAAATAAGATTCCGGCGATTGAGTTGCGTGCTAGATATAAAATGGACGGAGAAATTCACCACTTTTTTTCTTTTCTAAAACCTGAAAGGGGAACACCATTTCTTCTCCAAGATTTTGGTCAAACAAGAAAAAACATGGACGAGCGCAACAGACGGTGTCATTTTCACCCATATGCTTTGCTTGCTACCTTCTTAGGGCATCTCCAATGGAGATTTTTACTAAGTCTCTTACAATCAAATATAATACTAAAAATAGGAAAGGAAGGAGAAAAAAAGAAGAGACCGCCTCTTCTTATTTAGTAATCTCAGTAACCTTTATAAGAAAGTAGATGAGTATCCGCACTATGCGCGGATTTTCCTATGTATAAGTATGTACTATATAAAAGATGAAGAGCATACCTGTAACACCCCCGTTCACCTGTGGTGACCGGAAGCGCTATAAGTAGATTGGGTCTCTCCACTAATTGTCAATTGGCTTTTAGTTGGAA
>OVAP01004919.1:0-13754 GCA_900406295.1 Aurinia saxatilis | reverse complement strand
TAGTTTAGATCATTTGTTTTTTAAAGAAGAGCTTCTCAGCCCTTCGTCCCTCTGAGAGTCTCTCGCTCTCTTTCAATCTTTGGGACTTGGTCAATGGTTTTGAGTTTTGGCAAATGGAAAAGAAAATTCAAATTAAGATATAAAAACGCATTACTTGCAAAGTTTATTTAGAGAAATTAACAACACATGAATTTTTTTAATATTTAATGTAATTTTTAAATGGTGTCGTTTTAATGTTTTTGTCTACTGTACGTTGGATTTTTCCCAACATTTTTGTTATTTTTGAAGTTTCATTTAAAAAATATCAATCGTTGCAAACTTGCAATGTGAACTATGAAAGTAAAAATTTATTGCAAGAAGTCAGAACCTAGTAAAATCCCCAAATTATTTGAGTTTTACCAAGGCTAAAGTATATTAACAAAGTAAGTAGCTAAAAGCACTACGAAGGATTAGTAAAAGCAGAAGCCATTAGCTTTAATACTCTTGATTCTGATTAGTATTTGTATCTTCCCCTTAACTGTTGCTGGGTTTGGTTTGATGGGTCTGTTCTAGTGTTTTGTTGGTTCAGGGATGCTCTATAAGTCTGCTCTTCTTCTTGTTGTTGGCTCTGTCTTGAGCTTGGCGACTGTTGATTCCGATAACCATAAATTGATTGAAGAATAGTGAGAGCTGCCTGAGACGGATTACTGTTTCTGTACTGAGGAGGCGTTGCAGGTAAAGACTGATGACGGAAAGTGTTGTTGGTACTACTACCACCATGTTGCTGAAGTGTTGATGGTGACATGTTGTAGGGAGAGTTCATGATATTGCTATAATGCCCAGAAGGTACCTTAAGCTGAGAGTTATGATGGTTTTTCGCTTCTCGATACTTCTGTGGTATGTAGCTAGTAGCGGTTTTTAGTGCCTGTGAAAATAAAAATCAAACTAAATATGAATAAAACAGATCAAGAGATGTCATTTGGTTTATAAGAAAAGAGTTACCTCGGCCATGGAACTTGCTGGCTTACGACCAAGTGGAGATGCAAACAGCGAATTAATGCTGTCTTTTGTAGACAATGCCTGATTATCAAGAAGAGCCGAGGACTGGGAATATGGTTTCCTCTTGTGAGCATGCTGATCCTAGGACATATGGCAAGTAAAATAAATGTGGACTTCAGTAGAACGAAACTTTTCATACATATGGCAAGTTTTAGCTACAGAACCTAACGTACAATGACAAGAGGGAAGTGTTTTTACCAAAATGTTCTGCATTTGAGGACTTGGTTCTGAAGGAGCCAGTTTTTGATTCAACCAGTGACTAGTGTCAAATGTAAAATCTGTAACCGAGGAAGACTTGTAATGATTTTCTTGAGCAGGTTCTATCTTATCAAAGTTTGAGGAGGATTGGTCATTCTGAGCGGCATCAAAACAGATTTGATTTGCCTTTTGTTCATTGGCAACATTCCTCCTTAGACGTTGGTCTTCCTCTTCAGAGGACTCAGCATCTCTGTGAAAAACGTTTATGAGATCTCTAGATCATATAAACAGAGAAAGCTAGAGGAGCAGATTAAAAAAAAGGGCTTACCTTGTGTACAGGTGCTTGAGCGATGCATCATCTGCAAACTCAGAACTGTGATGTATATATTTTGAGTCATCATTCAAGGACTGTGATTGGAGACCATTGGGCTGGATATATCTATTCATCTCAGAACCAAAAGTACCAAACGTTAAACGCTGTAACTCTGGAGTTTTCACCTGCAGGCGGTCAGGAATTATTAACACAGGTTTGTTCTCTTCATTCTCTAACGACAGTTTCTGAAATCCGGTCACAGCAGGTGCGGAGTGATCTTTGGCTGAAAAAAAACCAAATGGAACATGAATCTACAGCATCAAAAAAGAGAGCATAGTAAGTTTCAAAGGAGAAAAAAGAATCTCACCTCGATTGTGCTCAAACGAAAGCCTCTGCCCTTGGTAAGACTCATCATTTTTGGTGTTGTCTTCCTCATACAACAACCTTGAATCTCCATAATCATCATTGCGCAAGTTTTGATTGATCACTAGATGACGATCTCTTCTAGCAGCCTCTAGAAGTTGATATCTTCTAGCAGAAGACATAGTCTTATGCATCTCATTACCAGCCAAATGACTCTGGATTCCTTGCACATTAGTTTCTGAACCAAACCCAGTGACAAGTTTAGACTTTTTTTTTAAGATATAAACCACAATTAACAAAAGAAATTATAAGTCTTATGCATCTCATTACCATCTGAGTTAAACTTGTGTCCACCACCTCGGACACCATAATAATCATTGTGATTCGTAAATTCAGGTAGACGTTGATCTCTTCTAGCAACGGACATAGTAGGTGGAGCAGCCAAATAATTACAGGTCCCTTGCAGACTAGTTGTCTCTGAACCAAAAACCAGTGATAAGTTTAGACATGTGTTTTCATATACAAAACCATAATTAACAGAAGAAAACCAGAAAGTCTTCTGCATCCCATTACTATAGTAATCATTGTCATTCCTAAATTCTGGTAAATGTTGATCTATCCTAGCAGCAGACATAGCAGGTGAACCAGCCAAATGATTACGGGGTCCTTGCACATTAGCCACCCCTGAACCAAACCCGGTGATCAGTTTAAACATTTGTTTTCATATACAAAACCATAATTAACAGAAGAAAACCAGAACTCTTCTGCATCCTATTACCATCTGAGTTAAACTTGTGTCCACCACCTCGTACACCATAGTAATCATTGTCATTCCTAAATTCTGGTAAACGTTGATCTATCCTAGCAGCAGACATAGCAGATGAACCAGCCAAATGATTACGGGGTCTTTGCACATTAGCCACCCCTGAACCAAACCCGGTGATCAGTTTAAACATTTGTTTTCATATACAAAACCATAATTAACAGAAGAAAACCAGAACTCTTCTGCATCCTATTACCATCTGAGTTAAACTTGTGTCCACCACCTCGTACACCATAGTAATCATTGTCATTCCTAAATTCTGGTAAACGTTGATCTATCCTAGCAGCAGACATAGCAGATGAACCAGCCAAATGATTACGGGGTCTTTGCACATTAGCCACCCCTGAACCAAACCCGGTGATCAGTAATTTAAACATTTGTTTTCATATACAAAACCATAATTAACAGAAGAAAACCAGAAGTCTTCTGCATCCTATTACCATCTGAGTTAAACTTGTGTCCACCACCTTGTACACCATAGTAATCATTGTCATTCCTAAATTCCGGTAGACGTTGATCTCTTCTAGCAGCAGACATAGCAGGTGAATCAGCCAAATGATTACGGGGTCCTTGCACATTAGCCGTCCCTGAACCAAACCCGGTGATCAGTTGAAACATTTGTTTTCAGATATAAACCCATAATTAACAGAAGAAAAACATAAGTCTTATGCATCTCATTATCACCTGTATCAAAAAAAAATCCACCACCTCGGACACCATAGTAATCATAGGAATCACCGTCCTTACTAACGTCACGACCATCTGAGATAAACTTGTTTCCACCACTTCGGTCACCATAGTAATCATAGTGTTCACCACTCTTCCCAAATTCACCACCATCTGACTCAAACTGGTTTCCACCTCTTCGATCACCACAGCAATCATAGTGTTCACCGTCCTTAAATTCCCAATTCTGGAACTTACTAAATACTCCATCAGGCCAAGAATCCCACACGTCCTGGAAAACGAAAACAAGCACATAAGTGGAATAGAACATAGAAAGTGGCAAGCTTTAGACTAAAAGATAACACAAAGTTCTCTCTACATTCTGTTTCTTATACCTCTTTCTTCTTGTCTTGTTTCTTCCCCTCTTGAGTACTACCTGACAAGGATAACACAGAAGCAAAACTTTCATGGACGAAAGAGAACACAAACCAAATCAAATAATGCAGAACATTAACAACGTAAAGGCAGAAACTTTCATGATCTTTGACCCAATCAAGAAAAAGATTACTATTTCAAGTAAAATGCGAAAAAGGGTTTAAGAGAATTTCGTTTCTTGGACATTCAATCAAACAACTTGAAAGCGTAAAAACCCAGAAAGAAAGGAAAAGACTTTTACGAAAGAAACCTTGAGAACGAAGACGATTAATGGCTTCGTTAGCATCCATATTACATTCTACAAGCATTGCGTAAATCTCTTGCGTAGAACGATTCAACGTTGCCTTCGCTCTGTTAACAAGCTCTCTCGACTGATTCGATAGTTCCTTCACATAATCTATCGGACTATTATCGGCGTTTTCGTCTCTCGCCATCATTTTCAAAGAGGATTCTCTCTCGCTCTTCTTGAGTATCAAGAAGAAAGCTCTCTTTTTTCTTTCCCTCTGTTTCTTCAACTTTTTGGGGATTAATAATGGTTTTCAGAAATGTTAAAATATTAATATTCGGATTAACCATAAAACACATTAATTACTTGAAAAGTATGTATGGGTAAAATGCCCGGATCCAAAATACTCAAACCTAATCGAATTAGGTTGCATTGTTTTTGAGTTTGGGTGTTGGTTTTGGAGTCATGACATTTTTATCATTACTCTTTTTTTTTTCTTTTTACCATCTAGATATAATATTGAAAGTAAGTAATGAAATAATACAATAAACAATAAATGAAAATCATAAAAATTCTAATATCACAAACCTAAATACTACTGAGCTCCTTTTTATCTTGAAACATAAAAATTCTTCTTTTCTTTGTCAAGGTTCCTAAATGAAAAAGATAATCCTCTAGAAGGGAAATCGACAGAAAAACCTCAACCATAAGAGTAATTATTTGGAAAAGAGGAAATAATCTCCGACCTATCAGAAAAAACATAAATCCCAACCCACCAGAGAAAACCATAAGTCCCAACCTACCAGGGAAATCACACACCACCCGATTTAACCGGAAAAAATAATATCGAGCGAAGAGAAAAAACAAAAATGAAACCTCTCGGTCAGTGGAAAAACGAAATTAACAAAAAAATTGAGGAGTAGGATTAAGGTTTTGGGAAGAGAGAAAATTTTATCATTACTCTTTTCACGTTTAAAAAATAAATCGAATCAAATAACATTTTTTTGTCGGAAATTTTTAAATTATCCAAACGTTTTTTTACTTTTAAAAGTCCTAAGTATTCGAATATCCCAATTAAACCGAACTGAATGAATAGTGTATATATATATATATATATATGGAAGTATCTAAAATTATCTGAAAATAAATCAATTGTATAACATTTTGGATATTCATATGACCCAAAATTAGATTTTTAGCAAAAATAAACCAAAATGCATAAAACGTACCAATATCCGAACTATTCATATTATCTGAATTAGCATAAAACACAACTAATCTATTACAAAATTCATCACAATTATTAACTAATTCGAATTAAATTCAAACCGAACCCAAAACAAAAAAATTAGGATAATCCAATTTTTATATTTCCAAAATACCCGATACTCAAAAATCAAAATACCGAACCAAACCCGAATCAACTATCCGAACGAGGTTAAAAACCTTTATTACATTTGATTCAAGCTTAATGATGCACACCACTCTATATATCTTTCCACTTTCCACCAGCCAAACTCAAAACTAACCGTTAAAACAAGATGAGGAGGCTCGTCCTTCCATTTCCCTCGCCGTTATCCGCCACGTCACCGCCGCAATGTCCCCCGGAATATTCCAACATCACCAAACTTTTCAAAAAATCAGTAATCGGAACACTTACCGGAGCTCTATCCTTCACTCTCGTATTCTCGTCTCCCATTTCCTTTGCTGCTTCTTCTATTGATCCTTATCTCTCTATCAATCCTCCTGATTCGTCACGGAATTACTTCGATGATTCGTCTCCTGATGATTGTCCTAACCAAGAAGACGAAGAAGCTGATACTGAGATGCGAGAAGATGAAGTCAAGCCTCTATTGGTAACTAATGAAGGGATTGTTGAAGAAGCTTGGGAGATTGTTAATGACGCGTTTCTAGATACTCGAAATCATAACTGGAGTCCTGAAACTTGGCAGGTATGTTGAATTAGCTTGATGGGTTGGATAAAGGAAGAGACTTTAGTGTGTATAAGTTTGAGTTTTGTTGATTAAAGGAAGAGACTTGTTATGTGGGAAGATTGAGTTTTGTTGTTGTTTTTGACTTTTGTAGAAACAGAAGGAAGAGATATTGGCTGGTCCAATTAAGAGTAGATCAAAGGCTCATGAAGTGATTAAGAAGATGTTAGCTAGTTTGGGTGATCGGTACACTCGATTTCTGTCTCCGAATGAGGTTTTTATTCTCTATCTACATTCGGTGCTCGGTGAACGAGTCTTGAGTTGCTGCTTATTTCTTTGTTTTGTGTTACTTGTTTGAAGTTCGCTAGGATGTCGAAGTATGACATTACTGGTATTGGGATAAACCTTAGAGAAGTTTCTGATGGTGGTGGACATGTAAAGTTGAAGGTTATGGGTATTGTATTGGACGGTCCTGCTGATATTGCTGGCGTGAAACAGGTAGAGAACTTGTCTGGTGTCTTGCTAGTAGCTTTTTACATTGCTGGTTTTTCTTAAAGTGTGCAATTACTTTCTCTTGCTAGGGAGATGAAATTCTTGCTGTTAATGGAATGGATGTTAGAGGAAAATCATCATTTGAAGTATCATCTTTGTTACAAGGCCCTAGTAAAACTTATGTGGATCTCAAGGTTATCATTCTACAAACTAATTAAAGTACTACTTGATTTTAATTTGGACTGAAGATTTATGTAGTTTATGCATACTGCAGGTGAAGCATGGGAAATGTGGACCTCTTAAGTCAATTAAAGTCCAGAGACAAGTTAACGCACAGACTCCAGTCTCTTATCGGTTAGAAAAAGCTGACAATGGAAAAATCTCTGTCGGGTATATTCGCTTAAAAGAGTTCAATGCTTTGGCTAGAAAAGATTTGGTGATTGGTAATCGTTTTCATGTTTTGTCCTGTCAAATCCAAGTTTTCAACTTGCGGTTCCATCCTTTTATCTTCTTTTGTTTATGCTAACTTTTATCCACTATTTGCAGCAATGAAACGACTCCAAGACAAGGGTGCTTCTTATTTCGTAATGGATCTTAGAGATAACCTTGGTGGACTTGTGCAGGTTCTTTCAATAATTGTAACTTAAGAACGAATCTTCTTTACAGGCACTTGATTCTTCACTTTATAGCCCTTGATTCTCTGTTTTTCGTTTATGTCAGGCTGGAATAGAAACTGCTAAGCTGTTCCTAGAAGAAGGGGATACGGTAAACTAACAAATCATTTAGAACTTTTTCAAACATGTTCTATCATTACACAGTAGCTTCCTTCAACGTATGTGGAGAGATTCATCGAGACTCCTGGTGTATGTTGCAAATTGCTTAATAGGTGATATATACAGCGGGAAGAGACATTGGGGCTCAAGAAACTGTTCTTGCAGATAGAAAACCATTGATCAGTGCCCCACTTATTGTATGTGATGGATCATGTAAGCTGTTTAATTTTGCACATATAATCTTCTTTTTTTGGCATCATGAGCTAATTAGAATCCTTTACATTATTGTTGCAGGTAATGGTAAATAACAGAACAGCAAGTGCCAGTGAAATTGTGAGTTATCTCAATTTATAAACCACAGAAGAAAGTCATCTTTTTTCGTTCATTAAACAAAATGATTTATCTCTTTATTTCCAGGTGGCCTCTGCACTTCATGATAACTGTAAAGCAGTTCTTGTTGGCGAAAGAACTTACGGAAAGGTTAATTTCAAAGGCTAGTCTCTTCGTTATTCAATCTATCACTTGAAAAAGGTTTGTGATCATCTCCGTATGGATGGTATTTATGGATTTCAGGGTTTGATTCAATCAGTTTTTGAACTCCGAGATGGTTCAGGAGTTGTTGTGACAATAGGAAAGTATGTCACACCTAACCATATGGACATCAATGGTGGTGGAATCGAACCTGATTTCAGAAATTTACCAGGTTTAACCTAACACTTGAAACTTGGTTTTGTTTTTTGACAATTTCAACATTCATTCATTAACCGTGTTTTGTTTGATGATCAAGCAGCTTGGGATGAAGTAAAAGAACGTTTGTATAAGTGCAACATTCTCCAACAAAGCCGAAACGTGATGAACTTATAAGACTCAAACCACAACAAAAACAAAAGACCAGGTTCTTTGGTGTATATATGACAATGATCAACAAGATCGTCAGATGCAGATCATATACATTTCAATGAAGAATGAAGTTCCAGGGATCACGTGAAATTATACATTTCAATGTCTTAAAGGGTGAAAATGACACCAAAGACGTTCCAAAAACTCTGTAAACCAGTGTACTTGTCTTCATTGATTTGATCAAATAAGAGATTACTCTCCTGAGTTCTATCTTCAAGGTTATGTTACTTGTATGTGCTAGTCCTGTCTGATCTTTATAGAGTCAGGTACCTCAACAGGATATGAATCGATAAAGTCGAGCCATTTGTTTTCTGGGTCGGGCGCCACTGCCCGGATGCATCTCCACACTGCACTGCTACACTTGAACCCACTTCCAAATGCAATCTGCAAGACCCTCTCGCTCCTTTTCATTCTCCTTTTTGCTTCGAGGTAAGAGAGTGCATACCAAATGGATGATGAAGAAGTATTTCCAAACCTATGTAGTGTCATCTTTGATGGCTCGATGTCTTCTTTTGTCAAGTTCAGGTTCATCTCCATTGCTTGGATCACAGCTCTTCCTCCTGTATGAATGCAGAAATGCTCAAACGCTGTCTTGAATTTTGGTGTATAAGAAGAAGTGGCCTTAAAAATCTTTAGTTTCTGGCAAAAAATATGTATCACATATTGCAACTGCTCCAGGTAAGGTAAAACCAAAGGTCCCAGCGAAGTTAGATTCATCTTCAATGCATCTCCAGCCACGCTGATTACATCTTTGGTTATAGACACTCCTTTCTTTTCCTCAGAGTCTATGTCTTGATAAATACACCGATAGGCTAGATCATCTTTTGCTTTATTTGTCCTAACAACATGCAAGAGCTCATACTTTGCATTTGCTCTGTCCTGATCATTGCTCGACATCAGTACCGCAGCCGCTCCCATTCGAAAGAGACAGTTGCTAAGAAGCATAGATCTGTCTTTACCAATATACCAATTTGTATTCAGTGCTTCGGTGCTGATAATAAGAGCCAAGGAGCCATGGTGAACCTTTAACAAGTCGTTAGCCAAACCAACTGATAGAATCCCAGCGGCACAACCCATACCAGAGAGGTTGAAGCTCTTGATATTGCTTCTCATATGGAATTTGTTGACCACCATTGCACTAAGAGATGGTGTAGGTGAATGCAAACTGCAGTTTGTTATTAGTATGTCTATGCTTCTTGGGCTTATTTTGCTTTTCATCAGTAGATCCTTAACGGAGGCGAAGATAGTGGTCATGGCTTCGGTTTGGACCAAAGAGAGAGATTTCTTGATGGGTATTTCTGTCATGGAATGAGGAACGCTGGTTTGGTTGCTTAACCAGGACCTCTCAAGAACACGGGCTTGGAAATCAATACTCTCTTGATCGATCCGATCATAGAGGTAAATGGTTTCGAGAAGTGTAGACATTGGGAAGCGATTTGAGTCAGGTGCTCTGTAACAGGAGAAATCAAGTAAGTAGACTTGGACTTTTTTTCTAACCCTTTGGTAGATCAAATGCAAACAGACAAAGACCCCAAAGATATAACCACCTGAGCTCAGAAGCAGCGGCAGTTCTAACATGGTCAAGGAGATTGGTGAAACTTTGTATGGTTTAATTCATTTCGTTTGTCCAATTAACTTGTTTTTTAAGGATTGTTGATTCGTCAACTTTGGATGTTTACATGGAAATATAAGAGAGAATGAAGTTATCATGTGGAAGTTGTTGCAGAGGATTTCACTGCGTTAGGTAATGCTGATCATGTAAGCATTCTTTGTGTGCTTTTGTAACAACTAGGTATTTACAGGCGCGTAGTCATTTTTAAAAATATTTTTTTTTGTAATATTTATTTTCTAATTTCTACCAAATATAATTTGTATGATCCAATTATCACAAAAAATGAATATATTAATTTTATATGATTAAATTTTGAAAATGAAATGAAATGGATAAGATATAAAAAATAAAATGAATATATATTTTGCATTAGGCTTCATTTTAGCGGTTTTCTACATTTTGAATGCACTTTAACAAACATGTAACACTTTTGTTTCTTTTTGCAATATTTAAAATCTAATTTTCTGAAAACATATAACAAATATGTGTCCACTTAAAATAGTATAATTCATATCAAGAACATATCGATTTAATATTATTTATTTATTTTCTATGAAAATATATATGAGTGCTATATGATATGATGTAACATAACTTATTATTTTTATGTTTCCGTAACAAATTAATGTATATATGTACATGATTTTTGTTGTGTGTTCTTAAACTCATATGTCTTCATCATATAAGATAAATAATTCATTTGTTTCATTTTATAAGATGTTAGAGAATATTTTATTTGTCTCATATAATAAGATGTTTAACATAAAAATCTATGTAGATTTAACTGTTATTCAATACTTTTGATTGTATGAATTCCATTTGGTTTTAAGAAATTGAATAATACCGGTTTTTATGATTAGATGAATTAAGTTTTTAGTTAATTATTAAATAATATTTTCTCTTGAACAAATTTCCCATTTCACATGCATTTAAACAAAACATCCTTTTCAACAGTAAACCATCTTATAAAATATCATCTCATTAAATATAACATATGAAGTATTCTGATCATGTAGTGGCCACCAAAAATACCATTTACAACATCATCTAAATGAGTATTTGAAGAAGTCATTTCTTGTTTAATTTCACCTTTTCCACTTCTATATGGATCGATTGTTTGTTTTTAATGTAATTTTTACATTAAATCCTCATAACAAAGAATGGAATTATCAAAGATCATTTTTCTCCTAATAGCTCTACAAGAGTACACATTATTGTTTTCCATAAGTAGTATCCTTTTTATTGGTTTATTGACACATGTAAATCTCCTTTGATGTTTATTGAATTTGTTTGTGCCTATATGATGAGAGAGAACTTTGCTATTATACATATAGATTAGTATTAAGATATCATCTTGATGGTCTGTTTAGTTAGTTACGAGAGGGTTGTGTGGCTTAGGGCTTATATTACGGCAGTATGTGAATAAAAGGAATTATTGTTTAAGATACTTAAGAGTCAAACATATAATTATGGTTCATATATACATATATATATTTGTTGTAACGTTTGAACGAGTTTCTATGAATGAAAGCCAATAAACTCTTACTTTCTATTAGCTTCAAACTGACCATTAAGTAGGTCTTACAAAAACAAGAACAACATCAACTAAACTTACGCTACTGAAAACAAATTGACAGAGTCTTACTCCTACAACGTAGGTGACTTATTCAACAAACTTCAAGTGACAAAGAAGAGTAAAACCTTCCGTTGCAAGTAGCCGGTTTCACACGTTGCAGGCCCATTTGCTTTGGGCTTTTATTCTTCAATCCCTCCCGTAAACTGAAAACCTTCTCCCTTCAGTTTACACTTCTCTACCACCAACTCCCATTCTTCCTCGTAATTCTTCAAATGTTTCCCTCTTCACAGCCTTAGTCATCACATCAGCCATTTGCTCTTTGGTTGAACAATACTCAAGTCGAATTGTTCCTTCTTTTACCAACTCTCTGAGAAAATGATACCTCACATGGATATGCTTACTTCTTCCGTGCAACACTGGATTTTTTGACAACTTTATAGTGGAACTCTTATCACAGAAAACAAGTGTACCCTTCTCTTGTCTGCAGCCAATCTCCTCCAAAACATTCCTGAGCCAAACTGCCTGGCACGCACCATAAGCTGCCGATACAAACTCTGCTTCCGTGGTTGACAAGGTAACAATCGGCTGCTTTTTAGATGCCCACGCAATAGCTGCTCCTCCCAGCATAAACACAAAGCCTGAAGTACTCTTCCTATCATCCACATCCCCAACATAATCACTATCTACAAACCCGATCAGTTCTGTAGTTCCTCCACTCTTGTACTGAATTCCAAAGTCTTGAGTCCCTTGAACATATCTTAAGATCTTCTTACTGCAAGCATGTGTTGCTCATTCGGACTCTCCATGTACCTACTGACCAGGTTCACAAAGTAAATTAGATCAGGCCGAGTTGTGGTTAGGTACCTCAAACTCCCTATGAGTTGCTTGAATTCAGTTGGATCCACACTCTCACCAGCTCCCGTCTTTGATAACTTCTGACCAGGTACAATTGGATTAGTGACTGAGTTGCTGCCCTCCATACCATATTTCTTAATCAATTCTGCAGCATACTTCCTCTGGTTGACAAAAATCCCTCTTTCATCTTGTATGACTTCGACCCCCAAGAAGTATTTCATTCCTCCCAAGTCTGTCATTGCAAACTCATCCATCATTGATTTCTTGAAGTCTTCAATCATCTCCATAGAACTTCCTGTGTAGATCAGGTCATCTACATACACACTCACGAGTAAAATATCACTTCCCTTCTTCTTCATGAAGAGTGTATGTTCACAATAGCATTTCTCGAACTCTTCCTTAACAAAATAGCTTTCTATGCGGCTGTACCAAGCCCTGGGAGCTTGTTTTAACCCGTACAAAGCTTTCTTCAATTTTAGAACCTTGTTAGGTTCTTCTTCCACCTTGAATCCCTTCGGTTGTTCCACAAACACATCCTCCTTCAAGTCCCCATGTAAAAATTCACTTTTTACATCAAGTTGGAAGACTCTCCATTTTTTCTCTGCAGCTACAGCTAGAATCAGTCGAATGGTGTCCCACTTAGCTACAGGTGCAAACACCTCATAGAAATCCACTCCGTGTCTCTGATGATACACTTTGGCAACTAATCTGGCCTTAAACTTGTCAATTTCTCCTTTCTCATTAAACTTAGTTTTGAAAATCCATTTCAACCCTATCACCTTTGCTCCTTCAGGTAGTTCTACCAGTTCCCATGTGTTGTTCTCTTCGATGGAGTTTATCTCAGTTTCCATGGCTGCTTTCCACACCTCCAACTGAATAGCATCTTCAAAGCATTCTGGATCATCTGGTCCAATAAACAATGTGAGCATCTCATCATCCTCTTCTGCCATGAGTATCCTTGCATTTCCCATATCATAATCTTTCATCCATATTGGTTGATGTCTCTGACGAGCAGCTCTTGTTCCAACTGACGGAGGAATTGAATGACCTTCATCTTCTGTCACTTCCTCTTTTGGTTCCTCCTGATCAGTTTGAACAACTTTTGTATCCTCTTTTCCTGCAGATACATCATCAGACTTTTTCAACTCAAGTTCTGGCTCTTCTGCCTTTCCTTCCCAATCCCAGCCACTGATTTCATCAAAATGTACATTCCTGCTGATTATCACTTTGCCTGTTGATGGATCATAGAGACGGTAGGCCTTAGATTCCTTGCTTATCCCAAGCATCACACACTTGGTGCTCTTCTCATCAAGCTTGATTCTCTTCTGATATGGTACAAGCGCATAAGCAATGCTTCCAAAGATTCTCAGGTGCTCGACTGATGGCTTCCAACCACTCCACTTTTCTTCGGGTGTTACATCATTTAGAGCTTTTGTAGGACTTCGATTCAGTATGTATACTGCATACTGCACAGCTTCTGGCCAGAATCTCCTTGGCATTCCCTTCTGTAGGAAATCTGACCTATCCTAACCACTTAGGGACTATCAGGTTTC
>OVAP01004918.1:0-13757 GCA_900406295.1 Aurinia saxatilis | reverse complement strand
ACCACTTGTCCTTGCCATGGAGAGTATCCTTCTCTTTTATATATTAGATTTCAGACGGAAAAAAAAAAAACTTAAAATCCATTTAAAATGGTTCAGATAACTAAATTGGGGAATAATTGTTTACATCATATGATAAAATAGAACAAGTTCTGTTGAAAATGATATCACATTTAAAACGCAAATCATATATGAAATATGAAATTGAAAAAGTTCGTAATCACGTATTCATTCTACTAAATCTGATGGACTCAGTACACTGATTAGTACTAATTACTAACATTTTTAGTACAAATCTATACTATGACTATTACTAAAGCCAGACTAAAATCACTGACTACTTAAAAATGGTTTTAAGTGATAATTGCATAACACATGGCGCAAGATATGAGATTTTTGCCAACACAATTAATAAGACTCGTTAATATACGGTTGAATACACGGACGGTCAAGATTCAAAGTCAAGTACTACAACTACAATCTTCTTTTTTCTTTTTGTCAGAAAAAGTACCACATATTTTATTGGTGAAATAGATGCATGCATGAACCCGATTTTAATCATATATCATTTTCGAGTTATGACACATGTAATGGTATCATTAGTTGGTCTATGTGGCCTAATGTTGTAAGTAGAATAGTCAAAGGTATGCATGAATTTGCCTTTAGCAAACCTTGGCGAGCAAGATTAGGAGGTCATTTTCAAGAAATATTCAACGATATACTTTTGTCTCTTATGAATACTTAACACCCTCATAATTACATGTAATTAAACTTAATCATCATATTTCACCAACATATCAATAATTCAACTGATAAAAATCCGAAACATAGAATTTACTGTTTTAAGTAAATTTTGGAACAAAACCATGCATATAACATGCTTTATTTTGAATATAAGGGTCAATGATGGTCATGAACCTAAGCAGAACAAACTCGAGCTTTCGATTTTTCTTATATCTATTTTAGCGGACAATTTTTCTGTAAATATTGTTATAATATATTGCTAAAACTGTTCAAAAGTTAGTTTTAGATACCAAAATTCGACTTTAATATATATAAAAAACTTATGTTTTTCTAAAAAAAAATCTTTCACTTGTTAATAATCCAAAAAAAAATTTGTTTGCAGCCTTCAAAATATCAGAATCGGCTTTGTAAGGGGTATACAAACTTATAGAGACTCACTCGCCACACAATTAAATGTGAAGGCTTTATGCTTTTGTCTCTCTTGTTTAGTTTGTTTGATCATGTATACTTAGGCCAGTCTTGAATATGAAATGCAGAGACATTGTCAGAACCAGAAGTTATATACCTCAAGCGTAATGGCAAAGCAACATGGGCATTTGGTCTAGTGGTATGATTCTCGCTTAGGGTGCGAGAGGTCCCGAGTTCAATTCTCGGAATGCCCCTTTATTTATTATGAATTTTTTTCCCCCCCAAACAGCTAAAATATGATTGTTACTAACATCCCCATCGAAGACATTTAAGTGTTTGCATAAAATGGAGTTGAAAACACAGCAAATAATATTATATAGTTTGGGATATACCCATAAACACTTAAAAGATAATAAATTATATATATGTCCAAGGAGCTAAAATCATGAAGTCAAACATACAACAGTAAAAATACTTGAGTAGCTAGTATTTATTTCGTACATGGACCCTTAGCTAATTTTAATCTTTAAATGTTGTAAAAATAGTGATAGGAAAACGATGACACCTTATACTAAACATATTTTCTTGGAATTCTAGGCTACATGTAATGGTATCAACAATTGGTCCACTTTTGCCTGTATTTAACTAGAAGAGACAAAGTATACATGACTAAACTAGAGGGCAGAGCTTGGGGAGCAAGATATGAGGTTATTTCCAAGATATGAGATAGTGATCTATGAAAACGATGGCACCTAACAAGAATTGTAGATTACATGTCTAAGATGGTATCAATATTTAGTCCATTTTGGCCACACACGTTTCAAGTAGAAAAGTCACAAGAATGCATGACTTGCCAAGCAAGTTCAGAAAGGTCATTTCCAAGAAACTTGTCTATGAATATTTATATCCTATAAATACATAACCTTTCTCTTGCTCATATCACAACTTCAACCAAAACATCATCATCCATTAGACTCCAGACACAATTTTAAAAGTACTTCGAGCTATAGCATGACTCTTTTTGCATCATTCTTTGGCTGCTTTGCTCCTAAATCCAGCTCAAGGGTCAGCTCAACCGATGAGAGTAACTTGAAAGCCTTGTCTTTGGAGAAACCAAAAAGGAAATCAGAATCTCCGAGAGCACCGATTGTCGTGTCTTATTTCACCGTTGGTCAGAATCTTTCACGTTTGTAATAGAAGAGAAGAGAAGATGAAGAGTTTGAGATGTTTCCACATACTTTAATTGTCAAGGATTAATTCTTTTGTTCTTTGTTTGTTACAAAATAGGCCAATTAGATTGAAAAAATGAAATTTGGCTGCCTTGTATTCAGGCCAAATATAATGTTTTGTATGGAGATGTAAAACTTGCAGTAATTTTGTTCTTCAAAAAATTGTTTTGTGTTTATAACCTAACTCTAATTATTCTCATCAATCTTAAGAGGAGAGGGTGAGTGTCAATGCACATGAACCTCACTTTGATATAAATGGTCATGGGCACAAAGTAAGGTGTTAATCCAGATTAATCGACTCGATCTAATCTAAACCCGTATAAATCAAATATGACTTTATATTCAAACCAAATTTGTATCCGCACTTAAAAAAAATCAATCTAAAACCAAATATTTGTCAAAAAAAAACTTTCAAGATATATCCATCTATTATCGGAACTTAAAATGTAACAAAAATTGAGTCAAATCAAACTTTCTATGATAAATTATGTTCGATTTAAAAATATTGTACTTTTTTTTTATCCACAAAATATTGTACTTATTAATACATAGATATTATTAAAGAAAAAAAATTACTCGATTATTTAAAACAACGTTTTAAAAAACTAGATATCCACAAACCTACCCAACATAATTGAACATGAAGCAAACTAAAATTATCACCTAAATATCAATTGCATGAAATAGTAACTCCTACTTAATTATCATTTCTTGTCACTTTTCGAAAATAAATATTTTTCCAAAATCTGGATTTCTCCTTTAAATCCACCATGAAAAATTGTGTGTATAAACTGGAGCTCAAATGTACGCTATATATTCTGGATAATATATTAATATGCGCCACAAACACTTAAAATTATACCCATGGAGCTAAGATAAAGCCAAACACTGAACAAATAACATATGCACAATTACTTGACCTTAAAAGTTATGGTTACATGTACAGTATACATTTGTTTCGCGCATACCAATTTGAATCAGTCTTAAAACTAGCTATGGGGAAATAGTTTAGATAGTATGAAAACGATGGCGCCTAGATTTAAACATGTGTAATGGTATCAATAGTTGATCCATATTTTGGCCAAATCTGTTTAAGTAGAAAGAGTCAAAAAGTATACATGAAGGCTTTATTCTTTTGTTCCTCTTCTTTGTTTGTTGATGTCTAATTAGTAGACCAATTAGATTGGGAAATGAAATATGGCTGCTTTGTATTCAGGCCAAATACAATGTTTAAAACATATATATTTTGTAAAGAGATGTAAAATTTGTAGCAATTTTGTTCTTACAAAAAAGACTTTGTGTTTACTTGGCTTTTAATTATTCTCACTAATCTCTAGGATAGTATAAATTGTTATGAGTGTTAAATCCGGATTAATCAATCCATCTAAACTAAACAGAATCAACATACCCAATCCAAAACCGAATTTCACATGGTTAAGTTACATTTTTTTTTAGCGCCTCATGAACACTACTCAAAATTTCAAAAACAGTTGTGTAAAAGAAGTAAAAACAAACACTTTTTCCCCCCTTTGACTACTTCCATGACCCCAATGCTCTCCACAATGCTTTCAAGGCATTTGCTGAATCTTACACATTGCCCATGACCGCCTTGTTTCTCATCGCTGGTGGTACAATTTGCAGTTTGCTTTGGGATTACATTATGGATATAAAGACCCAAAAGAGGTTTGCGTCTCTTGAGGGTGAGCTAGGTCACAACAATCATTTTACTATAGTTTAAATGAATTTAAATTTATTTATTACATAACGAAAAAATCGATTATAAATTAAATATTTTAAATAAATAAAAAATCAAACCTTCTATAATCAGTTATGTCTGATTTTTAAATACTATAGCTCATATTTCTTAATTATTATTTCATTTCACATTTTAAAAAACAAAATATTTGTCCAAAATCTGGATTTCTCCTTTAAACCCACCAATAAAAATGTGGGTAAAACTTGGAGTTCAAATTAATGTACACTAAATATTCTGGATAGTATATTAATATACCCCATGAACACTTAAAAATTATATCCATGAAGCTAAAATGAAGTCAACCATGGAACAAATAACATATGTACAATCTCTTGACTTTTATAAAATTCTACTTACCATATACATTTGTTTCGTGCATAGTAGTTTAGATAGTGATCTATGGAAAAACGATGGCGCCTAAATTTAAACATGTGTAATTGTATCAATAGTTGATCCATATTTTGTCAAAAATCTGTTTAAATAGAAGAGTCAAAAAGTATGCATGAAAATTGTCAAAGTTATAAGAATTAAAAAAAAAAAGAGCCAAGCTTGCCGAGCAAGATTAAAGAAACGTGTATAGGAATATTCAAAGCCAATCTTGTCCTATAAAAATATACATAACCTTTCTCTTACTCACCTCACAATTTTAACCAAAACAATCATCATCCATCTTTGGTTATAAACTCCCATTTAGCTAGCAATGTCTCTTTTCTCATCATTTTTTGGTTGTTTTGTTTCTAAATCCAGTTCACGAATTAGCTCAACCGATGAGAGTAACTTGAAAGCCTTGTCCTTGGAGAAACCAAAACGCAAATCTGTATCACCAAGAGCTCCAATGATCGTGTCTTATTTTCCCGTTGGTTCCAATCTTTCCCGTTTGTAAGAAAATAGAAGATGAAGAGTGTGAGATGGTCACACATCTTGTAATGTGAAGGCTTAATTCTTTTGTTCCTCTTCTTGTTTGTTTGTTTTATGTATAAATTAGTAGACCAATTAGATTGAGAAATGAAATTTGGCTAACTTGTATTCAGGCCAAATATAATGTTTAAGTTTGTAACGAGTTTGTTGAAACAAAAAAAACCTTTGTGTTTACCTGGCTTCAATTATGCTCATCAATATCATGAGGATAGAGTGAGTATCAAACTATCAATGGTATGATTTATGGGTGTTAAATCCGGTTTAATCAATCCATCTAAACTAAACCAAACCAAACCAAACCAAACCAAACCAACTTAATCAATCTAAATACAATTCGGTTTTGTAATTTGAACCGAAACCAAACCAAAACTCTTGAGTAGATGGAGTGTGACCAATTATCAATACTTTAATACAGATCCCATTATCATTTAACAAATACCGATTGATTATAATTAAGTAATAATTGCATAACACACGGCGCAAGATATCAAAAGAATATGCCAAGTTGCCAACACAACAACAAAACACAAAGAGTTAATCTGAAACTAATCTCTAACAAAACGAACGGTCAAGATCCAAAGTACAAACTGTTGAACATACGAACGGTCAAGATCAATCTTACTTATTATTTTACTCAAAAACAAAATCTGGATTTCTCTTTAAAATCCACAACAACAACAAAAAAACAAAAAAAATCACAAATCGTCTCAAAAACCCTAAAAACGCTTCACAGGTAAAACAAACAACAAAAATCTCTCGAAACGATTCGTTCCCGAGTCAAATCCCGAGTTCACTCACTTCTCTGTTTTCTTCCTTGTACAGATCTCGAGAAAATGAAAGGTGGTGAAACCAAATCTGCTTCCAAGAACACTGACGATAGGTAAACGAATCTGAGATTGTTTTTTTTTTTTGTCAATTTGATTTCATTTTCTCAATTCGATTTTTTGGTTTTTGTAATAGATTGAAAACGAGAGGGAAGAAAGCTGGGAAGAAGACGAAGGATCCAAACAAACCTAAGAGAGCTCCAAGTCCTTTCTTCGTCTTTTTGTAAGCAATAATCTCTCACAAATCTCTGTTTTTTTGTTCTTCAATTTTAAGATTTTGATTCAATCTAATTTTTTGATAGGGATGATTTTCGACCTGAGTTTAACAAAGCTAACCCTAACAACAAATCCGTCGGTGCTGTAAGTGTTAATTAACCCCAAATCTCAGATTTGATTTACTAATTTTGAAATTTTGAATGTTAGGGTTTTGATTTTTTTGGATTTGGGGGTTTTTGTGAATTAGGTTGGTAAAGCTGCTGGAGTGAAGTGGAAATCGATGTCTGATGAAGTAAGTTTTTGTGGGTTTTCTGAAATTTCGAATCTTTTGTAGATCTGTTTTTTTGAAAATTTGAATTTGAATTGGAACAGGAGAAAGCTCCTTATGTAGAGAAAGCAGCGAGTAAGAAGACTGAATATGTTAAGAGCATGCAAACTTACAACATGAAACTGGTATGTATAAAGAGATTTTGTCATTTTGTTGATCTCTCTTTTTGTATTTTTGTGTTGTTGTTGTTTGGTGAATGATGTTTTGTTGGTTGGTTTGTGTGTGAAAGGCTAATGGAACCAAAAATGGAGATGATGACTCTGACAAGTCTAAGTCTGAAGTCAATGATGAGGAAGAAGGTGCAAGTGAAGAGGTAAATAGCATTTTACAAATCTCTCTTTGTTGTTTTTGGCTCTCTTTCTTGTGATTCTTATGTTCTGTTTGGTTTTGTGTAGGAGGAAGAGGATGATTAGAAGATGGAGATCGAGAGATTTGTGTATGGAGTATTTTAATGTTGTTATTTGTGTTAGCTAGTGTTTAGGGGGAGAAGAAGAAGAGAGTTTAAACATTTGTTGTTGCTTATGTTTCTTACTTTCTCCCTTTATGTTTAACTTGGGATTACTATTGTACTTCTCAACTTTGGATTTAGCTTTGAACCTCTTCATTTCTACCTTTATGATAATGATGATGACTTGTGTTTACTTTGTTGTCTCCTATTTTTTTGTGTTCTTTACTGTATTTTTGCTCTATTGCTCTCTGTGGTTTGGTGAAAAAAAAAGTCAAATTCACTTCTGAAAAGAAGTTTCTTTCATTGGCTTTCTCTCTATGGTGGAATGTTGGTTTTGGTCGTATGCTAATTTTGTCTGATGTTATGTTGTTTTGTTTTGGCATTTTGTGTGAATTTGTTCCTCCTCGAAGGAAGCATTCACAATGCTTTTATCAGCTATGGTGAACTGAATCACTGATTGAGATACACGCCTAAATTACTAATCACATATATATATTGAGATTAGTATTGTATCCATTGTGTAATGTTCAAAAGGAGTTGAAAAACCCTCACAGGCGTAGTATTAACTTTGAAGAAGGTATTTACAGTAGAGATCACCAATATGATAAAAACAAAATGAATGGTGTATATGTCACACTCTTGAGTTCTTTTAGATATAGTTTGAAAAATAATCAAACAAGAGAAAGAGAGTGCTAAGATTTAGAGCTCTGTTTATTATTGAACTCAACAGCATTCAGGAGTTCCTTTGCTGTAGAGGAGAAAGACTTTGCAGTATCTTCCATCTCTGTTGTCCTCAAGCTAATTCCCTGCGTTTTCAAACAAAGTTTTAGCCTCTGAAGTCAAAACAAATCAATCAAAGCCTTTAATCACGCGAAGTACCTGTAATTTTTTCAGATTGTCTTGAAGCTTGCTCTGAGCCATCTTTGCAGCTCCCATTTCCTACAAAAACAACAAGTTAATGACATAAAGAAACGAAGCTACAGACTTCAAGATGGCTTAACATAAGCTTTACCTCAGACGCAGCAAACCCGTATTTCTTCTTGATTTGATCAACTGAGTTGCCGCCTTTCTCTTCATGTTTCTCGTCGTTGGTTACAACACTCTTCTCATTCTTAGCATTCATCTGCTTTAGTTTACCTTTGAATATGCTAAAATTATTCGCCAGCTTCTGCTTGCTAATCCCTGACAATATCCCTTGTTTTTTAGGCTGCTCTTGTTGTTGTTGAGGATGATGGTGATCATCATCCTCAATGTCAATGTCATCTTCAAACATCAAAGAGAAAAAGGATCAGAAACATACCGCAGACGCAATATCATCAAAAGGACATTCAAAAGTGTATTATACCTATGTCCAACTCCGCTTCATCAGCAACTTTAGGAACTACATTGCTCTCTCTAGTACTCTCAACATTGTTGTTCCACGGGAAATTAGCAGTGGAAAAGAGTTTAGACAGCTCCTCTACAGTTTCCTTGGGGCTTTCTGCTTCTGTATCAGTTGTGCGCTTGGATTTAGTCTTGAAGACAGAACCAAACATACCCTGCAACAAACAAGACCAGGTGAATTAGTACTCATACTCAATGTTGTGTGTAATTTTAACAGAAAGTGATAGAGCCAATGTTGTTTCACCTTCTTTTCTCTTGGTGATGATACAACTACTCCTTCATGAAAAGCCGCGTCACCTTTCTTGTAAACTCGGCTCAAGGAGTCCACAAGCCTAGAAGTAGAGACAATTCACACTTCTCAGTTCATCTTTACTCTATATATCTAATCAAACACGCATCAGGACTTACTTAAATGTGTCCTTTTGAGGTAAAACTGAGCTGGCAATAAGTTCATCATCTCCATTCACCTGCAAAAAAAAGATTACAAAGATCACAAAATCTATCTTGGGTACTTACTACTACAACTACTTGTCAAGTGTGTGTTGTGAAGAGTACCATGACTATATCTCCATCCCAAGAAGTGGATATGGTAGTCTCTGGTAACGAGTTCGGTTTTGGTGAAGAATATGTGAAGCCTCTAACAGAAATTTGTTTTAGCAGGGAGAGTTCTGGCAAAGACCTGCGGCAACTCAAAGCATTGAGAGAGAGTTTGTCGCTAATATGAGAAAGAATATAAGCAATGGCAGAGGTATTGTCACCTTATCTCAACCGTTCCATCTGCGAAAACAAGAGTAAGACCAACACCAGAGGTTCCAAAGAAGGTTGAAGCTGAGCAAATGGATGAAGAGTTAAACTTTTTCTTGTGAAGAACCTTCTTCACTCCTTGGACAACATGAGCCAATGAGTAGATATATATTGATTTCTCAGAACATATCAAAACCGAAGGCTGCCTTATAGAAATATCCTCAACCGTGCTCTCTCCCGAAGCATCTTGTTTTCCGTCTACAAAAGAGATGAGAGGAAGCATTTGAGTTCTTGATTTTGTTGTTATTAACTTAAAAGAGAGAAATGGACCTACCCAGGATCTGCATGAATAGAGCCTTGAATGGTTTTTTAGGCTTAATCATGTTGGTTCCAATCATGTTTCCCGTGTCACTATCAAGAGCAAAGACTGATGAGTCCCTCATAGCAACCACCAAAACGTTCTTCTCAAAGCCTTGCACACTGCAACTCTCAAATTGCAAGGAGATGATCCCTGGACAGATATCACTACCAATGTGTTTTGTGTATACCACAGTTGCTTCCTCGATGTCAACAAGAGACACCTGTAAGTAATCGGGTATTGACATCAATCATTGCAACGAGTAAGTCCTATAAGGAAGCGGAAGAAGTACAAACTTACATGTCCTTGATCTGATCCAATAGCAAGATGTTTTGAGTTTTGGCTTTTCTGGATACAGGTTATGGAACCAGTAAGCTTTATGTACTTAACACTGTGAACAATATGGCTATTCCCTTTCTTTGAGCTTCCTGAAAACGAAAGAAAATCAATTTACGAAGACAAAAGGATAGTAAAGCCAACTTATATATGCTTTTAACATACCTTGGAAAGGAATAAAGCTATTTTCTGTTTGGTATGGCTCAGGTTTGAGCCTATAAAGGCGAACCTACGCAGGTAAAAATCGATCAGTATAAGCCTTCATTTGGTGGAATTTCAGCAGAGTATATTGTGTTAAGCTTGATTTTTACCATTCCATTCTGATCACCAGAAACAAGAAGCCTTGAGCTACTGTCATATTGTAAAGCTCTTAATGCCGCAGTTCCACGTGAAGATGTATCTTGATCAGTCTGCTAAGAAGCACACTCATCAGTACTTTCAAAAGATCTGCATTCACAAAATGAAAACACAAGAGCCCGGAAACTTGTACCTGTTCTTTCAGGGACAAGACAGGAATGGGAAAAGGACAGGTCATGTCCCATACACCAATACTACCATCACTATGCCCTGTGATGAAAACATTCTTAATCTTTGTGAAACCAGGAAAATGCACAGAACGGGAACCTTCCTTTGAAACCGTCTGAGAAGGAAGAAATGGCGCAGCATCTTTCGCTAGCTGAGCATAATCCTGTACCATAAGAGAATCACAAGCTCCAAGAATGCTCATTTCATTCTACACTTGATGAATCATTTTCAAACTTTAGATTTACCTCATCCGAGAGATTGAGCAAATGTGAAGGATTTGTAAGGAACTTTCCTACTGTAACGCTACTAGTATCCGAAAATGGCAGCTTAACCATGGTTTCCTTTGGCAAAGAAGGAGGAGATTTAGACTGAGACTGAATCAAATACTTCTCGATCATGTAATCATCGTAAGCATACAAGCGTCCAGACTTTCCAAGAACAAACAGACAATCTTGTTTATGCTTGCTTTGTTCATTACCATCAGCTACGATCATCTCCATATCAGCACAAGGCTCAGACACATGAAGTCCCAACTTAATCATTCTCGTCTCCGTATGCTCATTAAGTAATACCACCTGCAACAAATTTGACGATGAACCAATAACATACACCCGGCTAGCTTTCCCTTCTGCATAAACCCATTTCAGAGAAGCTATCGGTATCTTCTCGGATTTGTATCCGACGTTAAGCTTGCAAGTCATAGAAGAAGTCTCCGTCGAGTTTGAAGGTATGCTCCATATAAGAATATCTCCATTACTATATCCAACAGAAACTCTGCGTCCATCAAGACAAACCCAACAAGCACAAGTCGCTTTCTTCACGTCCTGCTTTACCATCCCGTGTCCTCCTGTTTTCAGAACCGGTTTGCTTTCTTTGATGTCCCATAACGCTATAAGCCCGCTACTAAATACCAGTAGAATCCTGCAAAGATTGAGACCAAAGGTGAGCAGAAATATCCACTAAATATTGTGCTTGGTAATTGATATGTTACCTCTTGCTTTCTGCTGCAGGTTGTGGTAAGATGCTCACAACTGAAGTATCCTCAGAAGATTCAACAGGAGAGCCTATGGAAAAACAAGTTGTTTCAAGATTTGCTATCTGATCCAAAATGTGAATTAGAGAGACCTTTTGTTTGGTTACTTACCATTTGATGCTAGATAAGGTATAGTGTAGTCCATTTGTATAACTTGATTCGACTCTTGATCAATCTTGAACACCGATACATTACCAGAAGAATCTCCGACGTAACTGCCAATCCAAATACACTCTCATTTTCATGATCAGCAACTCAAGAAAGTATGCAAAGGTAATAAAACAAAAGAAGGTTGAGAATGTAAGCATACAAGTAAGGAGTATGTTGCATAACCCTGAAAGAAGTGATCTCGCCGTTGAAAACATGTACGTGAGACCGAATCTTCTTGTCTAAGTCCCATACCTACGTATAACATAAACCTTTAGAAGGAAAACTCAAATCCAACCACTAATTAGTTGAACCAATAAATGTCTTACCTCAATCTGGTTCTTGACATTCACATTGAGAAGAATTCCTTGGTTTTGGACAAACTACACAATTCAAAACTATAAAGTAAGAAACTTTCTTTCACACTATATAATAGTAACACAGATATAAAGAGATAAAAAAGTGAACAAACACCTCAAGAAACTTGTTTGTGGATGCTTCTTCTGACACTAGTAAACACTGAGTGTTATCTTTCCCAAACAATTTAATCCTACCATCCCTGAAAAAACAAAAAAAAACCAAGAATCAGTATTACTAAATACACATAACAATTTTAAAAGCTCTTACTTGGTGGAAACTGCGAGGATCTTCTGAGTAGGATCATAAGCAAACAAGTGAGCTCCTGATGGAACTCCATAATGCATAACAACACGTGGCTCAACATCATTAGCTCTCAATCCTTCAGATGAACTTCCTCCAGGCTACAATAACAATGGAAGAAGAAACGTTCAAGAAATTGCAAAGATGGTTTGTTCTGTTCTTGGTTAAACTAAACCGGCCGGTTCGATTAGACAACACTAAACCCGGTTTGAGTCTTAATAAGTGGAAAAGTCAAAAAGATGATTTTGATGATGAATAAACAAAATTAGATAAAGCATTTAATGCATTCTTTTTCAAATTTTAGGACAACGAAACATGCGTGTCAACATAATTTCGGCTTACGTCATAATTTTTATTTTAAAAAACTGGATAAAACAACATCTGATCTACTAATCAAGAACCGACACAAAGAGTCAGAGTCACATTCACAAGTGTAATAAAGATCTGTGTAATAATCCGACAAAAGTACTAAACTAATTATCAAACCCACACTCTAATGGAGTCCATTCGATTTTTTTTATAATAACGGAGTCAGAGTTGAACAAAAAAAAAATCAAATAATATAGTATAACGGATGGATCTAACATCGATTTTGGCAAATTTCGAAATTTGATATTTTTGGGGGAAGAAACGAAATCACACAAAAGGACCCTTTTTCACTGAATCTCAGAAACAAAATCGAAAGAAGAAGATGAACAGTTAATTTGCAAAAAAAAGAAGAAGAAGATGAATCGTGTGAATTTGGATATGTACCTTCTTGGCTGCAATCTCGACCAACTTCTTGACGAACATCTTGATATAGTGGATCAAAACACTTGAAGCAATCAAATGAAAAATACAGAAAGATCAGTGGTTCGATTTGTATTGAGAGATAGAGAGGAAGGAGAAAAAAATGAGAGAGGTTGAGAGTGTTGAGAAGTAACGGTTTCTTTTGGACGGTTTTTTAATAGAAGGCGACCCGGAAAAAAGAAAAAAATATTAATTTTTTCACAGGATTATGAAAGCATATCAAATGACTATTTCAATTTATTACATAGTAATACTTTAAGAATTGTAAAAATTGTTTGAAATAGTTTGAAACAATGTTTTTAGCATATTCATTACTCTACAAAAATATAGATTTGTTTGGAAAACCTTCAATTTTACAATGTGGTTACTCAAATGATTTTTTTTTTTTTTTTGACAACTGTAGTTACTCGAATGTTTGAATTAATTGATTCCATTTCAGACTGGTTCTCAGGCTGGATATAAAAAATACAAATAAAATCTCAAATTAATATGTATATAAATTTTACCAAATGTGGCTATAAACTCAGTGAAATGAAATACATAGAAAACAATTCAACTGCATTACAATAAAAAAATCTACAATAATTGTGGACGAATCTTTCCCGGTCCATTACAAAAACTTACAACATTTGCATCTTCTTAATGTATTAATGTATTAATCACGTTTTTACATCATGAAATTTTAATATTCTGTTCTTTAAATATTCTTACAACCATATAATAATTTTAACAATAAGTTTATAAATTCGGATATGTCATTATACATCTATATTTTTCGCTGATAGAATAACTTTGATATAACCTTTGTTTATAGGAATCTGGAGATTTCATAGTGAGACTTGAAGATTGAAGATTAATCGAGTGTTTATTGTGTGGGCAGGAATTCACACACAACCAAAAACTTGTCTAACGGA
>OVAP01004917.1:0-13758 GCA_900406295.1 Aurinia saxatilis | reverse complement strand
GTACCACGAAAGTGGACCAATTTAGAATTTTGTTTAAGTTGAAGTTTATGCTGTTTAGAACTTGAGTAGTCATCCAGTTAATTCATTTGTCTGCCATTGATGTCTCCTAAGTCTAGCATTTTATCCCCATTTGAATTTGAACAAGCAGAAAATTAGTAAAACCAACAAAAATCCAATTGCATTCGATTTAGCTTGATAAAATAGTTTAGTAAGACATAATGTAGAAGCTGGGACTTGTGGATTCGATCCTTCACTAGTGTATTGATAAAGTGTTAGTTGTCAAGGTCTTAACTAGTTAAAAAGACAACTTATTACTGATCGATCGAATAATATTTTATTTTATTCGATGGAACACATCTTGAAACGCCTCTGAAGTATATTCTGAATCTCTTGTGATTATCTGCAACAACTCATGTTATCTTTTCAAAGGCAATGGTTCTTAGATGTACATTGAGCCTATATAAGCTCATTTATCAGTTCATTGTAAATATATACACATATTTTTTTTAATACAAATAGAGAGTTCACTCTAACTCTAAATCTTAAGCTTTCTTTTTTATTTCGTTTTTATTAACAAAAAAAATCATAAAAAGTTTTGGTATGTATTCATTTTAAAAAAAAAATTAGAAATCCATTATAAAAAAAAAGTTCTCTTTGTCTTCCTTAAAATTTTTGTTTGTTTCCCCCATTTGATAAAGTTTTATAAAAAATATATATATATAAAAAGTTGTTTTCACTCTCTTCTATTGTTTTCTTTCGTAAAAAAAAAGAGAATTATTTTTTTTCAGATATTTAATTTTTATAAAATTAAAAAAATCTTTCTTTTTTTATTCGAATTTTTTTTTAAATGATTTTGGTTTTGAGGACAAAACCTTTTGAAGAAGGAGAGAATGATGAATACATGAAAATCCGATGCATATTTGTAGTTCATCAGCAAAACAATCTATACAAATCAATCCAAAATTTCAAAGAATCTTCTAGAAGAGAATCAACTCATGGATATATCAAGAAGGTGTCTAGATACAAAGAATCCATCAAAATAAAGGTTGATTGAAAGAAAATCCTCTACATATATTTTTGAATATAAAGAGAGAGTTTTCTCTAAATCTTAGGCTTTGATTTGTTTATCTAAGTTAGGTGGATTCCTTAACTTAGTAAATTTTTAAATCTATGTCCTTTGTGTTGATTCACTAAGCTCTAGATTTATGATCTCATCACAAAGGCTTTCACACCTTTGAGTGGCGATCTTCGATCCACCATCTAATCCATCATTCTACCCAACAAGAGAGAGCGTTAAAGCCAGCTTGTTTGATCCCATATCTATCTCCGCATTTATCCATGAATAACAAGATAGAACGTTAAAGCCAGCTTGTTGCTTCCTATTAATCCATCATTATAAACCTCGGCCCAAATCTTATTTCACCTTATCCTCGTCCTCTTCGTGTAACAAGGTCGTTGAAGCGATTAGCTTATCCAATTTCTCTTTATTTTTGGGAGTCAGCCCCTCCACGATGTGTTGGAAACTATAATGTGTCTCAACTCATTCCGACAAAAGGACTTCATGTTTTTCGGGTTCATTCTCGCTTAGAATCATGCAAATTTGATTATATCATCCTTAAATGTTTTGCTGTGATATACTTGCCCGTCTATCCTCAGGTTTTTCAAGTTCATGTTTACATCGAAATCTAGCACCATGTGCCCAACTCTTAGATTCATTGTCCCTTCCTTCACAACGATCAGGGCTCCCGCGGTTGCATGAAATGGCCTTTAAAGTATTAAGGGGTCTTTTGGTTCGGTATCAAATTTGAGAATCACAAAATCAGTAAGTATGAGACATCCTTCTACATATACCTCAACATTTTTTAGCATTCCTATTGGTCATCTCGTGGATTTGCAGCGACGACAAATGTAAATTCATGTTTCGTGGAAATCGCTCATCCCGAGACGGTTGACTACCAATTAGGGCATCATGTTACGCTGGCTCCAAGGTCACCTAGTGACCGTGGGAAGGTTATGCCGTTTATCTTGCAAGATTAAACAAAACTCCCGAGATCTTCTAGTTTTTTGGCATTCCATCTTGTAGTGTTATGCTGCTTTCCTTGGATATCATCAGCACTCCCCTCTCTACGGTGATGATTTTTGTGACTATCCCTTTTAATTACTACCTTAAAGACGGTATCATGTTGCAGGCTTCAAATAGTGGCAAGTTGATGACGAGTTCATCTATTAACTCCCTAAACCTCTTTTCCTCCTTCTTCCTCTTCTTACTCTTTAGAGCACTGGGGAAAGAGATTTTCGGCATGTGGGTAGGTACCCCGTCATCCTTACGCAGTGTAGTCTCTTTTTCTTGGGTTGGGGTCGAAGTAACTGATGGGGATTTAGTTTTCACTCAAAATAGGTCCTACAAGCGCACAAGTCTTGCAGTAGTACGTAGGGATCATATCCACTGGGAGACGAGTATATGCAGTAGCACATCCAAGTTCACTCGAGCTAAGCAGAAAATATGAAATGGTTTTGGTGGTGACCGATCGACAGTGTGAACTGACTGATCGATTGGTGCGTCTTTCGGTCGATTACAGATAATGCGTTCGATCGATTGACGCCTGCAAATACTAAAACAAAATAAAATGTGGGAGTAATCAATTATTAAAGGCGTCAGAAAATCAGACAATGCATCAGAGGTTCACGGTTTGAATTATTCAGGGTAACATGGATGGAGGTTGTTAGTCCTTCGGTGGGTGATCGGAAGGTTGTGGTTCCTCTTCACTCAGCTTTGGCCTTTTCTCGGTTCTTGGATTTTCTGAGAACAGCTTTCTCCTCACTGGTGGGCGAGCTAATGCTTTAACATTCACCGGGTAATGGATCGTGTTATCAACAAACTTTGGGCACACACTTCCATTGTCCATATTGATCATTGCAGCTACTGAACACAAGAATGGTCTAGCAAGTAGCATTGTTGCTTCAACCTTCGGATCAGTGTTCATGATGAGGAAATCATTAGGAATAAAGGCATTGCCTACTTGCACAATAATGTTGTAGGTTGTTCTTTGAATGTCACCAGGAGTAGTATCTGCTAGAGCTATTGCTTGTGACAATTTATGAATAGAATTGATACATAACCTGTCAGCATCGGCTCTTGACATGAGACTCATGCAAGCTCCTGAATCGCACATGGTATTGTTGAAAGTCTGTCCTTTAATGGAGATTGGCAGTGAATTTCCCTATGTCATCTCTCTTCTCGAGCATCTTCATGCGAGGAATAGTGCCTCTCCGTATCTTGTGAAAGAGCGCCCTCACATCTCTTGATGGCCCTTCGAATGGAGAGTAGAAGTCTTGCAATGGATAGACTTCCCAAGCTTCATCAAAGAAGAAATTTGGAGGGATTCTCCTCACTTGTGTTTCGAAGATATGAAAAAGGTTCGGCTTGAGCAGGAGTTTAGCTTCTTTAGGCAAGACCGGAGTGTCTTCCAGTTCGGAAGCTGCTTCATCAGACTAGTAATTAAGTCTCTTCTCATCTGGAGCCCAGTTGATCATTCCAATGTGTAGATGTGTCGGATCAGTAGCATATGTTGCTCGATAGGCTCTATGACAATCGATCGATCGTAAGCTCCCCTTATCTCCTCTATATTCATTACATCAATTCGTCCTCCTTGATCATAATACTCATGTGTGCATGAGTTCCCCAACTTAGAATCTATCAACTGGATAGTTTCTATGATATGGGCTTCAGACTTTCGTCGATCGGTTCCATGACTGCATCGATCGATTGGTCAGTGTGTGAATTTCCGGTCTCAGCTTCTGGTTTAGTTGATTACACCAAGTCTCCAAGCCTTCCCATGCAGGTGTGGATTCTGCTGAAGTCATCCTCATGTTGGGTCTTGTCATTCCTCAGGCTAAATATTAGGAAACGCCCTTCTCTTGTTCTCTCATTGAGCCCTCTTTGGCTTTGTCTTATCCATTCTTCGTGTTGTTCCTGAGCATCCTCGAATTCCTTACCTTGGTAGATAGAGAGTTGATTTTGTGAGTCATCTCTTTAGTGAGATGATCCAGCTTTGCTTCAATCCTCTCTTCGAAGCTCCTTTGTGCAGCCACAAATTGTGCTATCATTTCTTTCATCTTTGTGTTTGAAAACTCCGAACGGACTAAATGAGGCGGCTGGAAACTCTGAATTTCTCCTCCGTAAGTCTGGTAGAAGTCGATCATCCTGGGTCCTGGGTCCAGATGCTGACACTGAGAAGCCATTGTGAGAATCCCGAGGTTGGTATGGTTTCATGGGAGACGAGAAGTGCCTATAAGGGCCATTATGAGCTCCATTGTTTTGTTGAGTCATGAGTGGCTACCTGAAACAAATGAAGTAAGAATGTAAAATTGCAAAATGCAAAAACAAAATATAAAATTAATAAAAATGAAATAAGGGAAAAGCTTAGTTTGGAATTCGCTCGTTATCTTAATCGTCAACAGTTGCTACGCGGCAACGGCGCCAGAAATTTGATGGAAATTTAGTTTCACCCAAAATAGGTCCTGCAAGCGCACAGGTCTCGCAGTAGTACTTAGGGATCGTATCCAGAGGGACCAGAGTGTACGCAGTAGCACGTCCAAGTTCACTCGAGTTGAGCAGCAAATATGAAGTGGTTTTGGTGGTGACCGATCAACAATGTGAACTGATCGGTCTATTGGTACGTCTTTCGGTTGATTGCAGATAATGCGTTCGGTCGATTGATGCCTGCAAATCTTAAAAAAAAAAAAAAACGTGAGATCAATCAAATATTAAAGGCGTCAGGATATCAGGCAATGCATCAGAGGGTAATGGTTTGAATTATTCAGGGTAGTCGCTTGTGTAAATATCCTAGTTAAAACTATATAGTTGAAATCACTATTAACTGGCTATCCTTATGGTCAGGCCTATCCAGTCTAGTTCGACTGATATCCGAGTGTATTCTAACATATATATTTTCAAAAAGAGAACATATGGGCTGATCAACCAATCAATCTAGGCATTAAGTTCAGGAAATCAAATTCTACTAAACTATAATTAGTAAAACTTTCATTATCAAGTTCTTGATCTCTTACTCTAAGTGGTGTATTAGTGCAGAGATTACAAACTTCGTCCTTGAAAGCAATGATTAAAGCAGAATAAAAGAAGAGAACAATGAAAAGAAACTATAAACTCTTTAGCCTAGATGCATGGAAACTTTGTGAAGTGGTGTGTGTTTTTCTCTGGCTTCAGTCATCTGTATTTATAGGGGAGAGAGTCGAGAAGTTAGCCGAGATAAATTAGGAAGAGTATTTAGATAGGAACCCAAATATTTGTGTTTATCCTGCTCCGGTCGATCGACCAATATTATTATAATCGATCGACCAGTATCTAAAACGCGTCTTTTAAAGATTCAGTATTTTCTGTGATTATCTCCAACATATTCTGATATCTCCCCGAATGCAACGGTCCTTATCTGAATTTGTTCTCGAAGCTTCCTTGGATTATTAGGCTTTGATCGATCGGTGGGCCTCTCCTCCGGTCGATTGGGCATTCATTTTATACGGGCTTCAGGATACATCTTTAATGATTTTGGTTTAATTTCTTATTCATGAGGGCAAACAACTTGATTCCAAGCCCATGTGACAGCTAACTCACGTGGTGTGATTGTCTTAACTCCTCACTTTAATCCAAAACAAAAATCTCCTTCATCTGGGCCTGGACTTCTGATGTTGATTTGTTGAACTTGATAGAAAATGCCCATTTGTGACATAAAATGCATTATTTTCATGAAAACACTTTCCAACAGAGAAATGTGAAATCCAGTGGTTTGTGTTTCAAATCAAATAGTTTCTTCATGAAAAGCACCAAAAATCTATATCGAAAAGCGGTAAAACATCAGCCCTATCAGTAACTTCCGCGCTCTCAGTTTTCATGTTGACTGTTATTGGATTAGGTTGCTCGTCGGCCACTTTAGGGTACTCTGGTTCCTTATACAATTTCCCGTTTCTTAAAGTTACCGCTTGCAAATCCTTTTGATTGTTTAGGCTGAACTCTTTTACCAGGTTGAAGTGTACAACCTTTCTTCCGGGAAGATACAAACCATCAGTGAGCATGCTTGCCAAGCCTTCTCCGTCCTTCCTTAGTTGGGTAAGACGGTGGTCTTGTTGTTTCAATAGCTCTCATGCATATGCTGCATTTCATTAAAAAGAGATTTAATCAGATGGCTTATTCTACTGGAAGTATTATACTGTATTGTTGCTTCATTTATTTGAACGGTAACACGATTAGTCGATTCATCATGCGAATCGATATATTCTACCTTCATTTCGTTCGATCTGGAAACAGTACCGATCAATGGTAGACGAAACAGTCTTGTTTAAGTCTGAGCTTCCTGAGATGTCCTTGGCCATCGTATCCTTTTTGTTTTCCACCTTTAGGCAAAACAGGAATTCAGTCTGCACGGCTTGCTTCTCGATCAATGAATCAAGTTGCTTTTTTAGCTCGTGGAACTCCTCAATATATACATAGGAATCATTCTTTTGAGTCACCAATTCTGGTTCGTTGTTTTTTGCCGCTAGCAGCCATGTTCTTGATTAGTTCCACTCCGGTCTCACAGAGAAATCTCCATTATTGGTTGTATCCAGCGTTTGTCAATATGGAATGTAAATCCCTCTATAGAATGTGCTGAGAAGGTTCTCACTGATGAATTCATGGTGAGGGCAGTCTCTGATGTAACCTTCCAAATGTTCCCAGGACTCGTTAAACCTCTCACCTTTTCCTTGTTGAAACCTTTGGATAAGATCGCGAAAAATGTTCGAACGGGATCTCGAGAAGAATTTGTTAACGAATGCATTCTTTCACTCCTCCCAGTCTTCAAAAGAGTTGTTTGGAAGTGATTGAAGCCTCTGCAAGGCCTTGTTTCTCAGTGCGAAAAGGAAAATTCGACATCTGAGCTCTTCAGATGACATCCCTTAAACCTGATTAGTGATACATATTTCTTCCAAAACTATTTAAATTGTCCATAGGATGCTCCGGTTCTAAAACTTCGAATTTGTTTCACTCTACCAAAGCTACCACTTGATTTTGATATGGTATTCTCTTATCCTCGGCTCTCTAGTTTTGAAACTGGACCTAACTTGAAAGACTCTTCCGGGCATATCATACCCTGCGATAGTATGAAAAGGGTTATGCATGCTTAAAAAATGTTTTTTTTTTATGGAATTGAAAATGAGAAATGGAAATGAAAAACAGGAAATGAAATACTTAGTTTAGAGCAAGCTCGTTATGCTAGTGGTGAAGTTGTTGCTCCCCGACAACGACACTAGAAAACCTGATGGGGGTTAAGTTTTCACCCAAATTGTTCATGCAAGCGCACACGTCTCACAGTATTACTTTATGGCCGAATCCACAGGGAGCAGAGTGTAAGCAGTAACACGTCTGAGTTCAGTTAAGCTAAGCAGCAAATATGAGGTTTTGATGATTGGATCGATCGAATGCAAGAGCGATTCGATCGAATGCAAGAGCGATTCGATCGAATGATGCACCTTTTGGTCTAATACAGGGAGTGTAATCGATCGATTGACGCCTGCAAAACCTAAAAAGGAAATAAAACGCTAGTGTAATCAAATGATAAAAGCGTTAGGAAGTCAGGAATTGCATCAGAGATTCATGGTTCGAATTATTCAGGGTAGTAATTATGCAAGTCTTTAAAAATACTATATAGCTTGATATAACAAAAGTTAGATTATCCTTATGGTCATGCTTAGCCGGTCTAATCTAGAAGAAATTTGATTGAATGATGTGCCTTGTGGTCTAATACAAGGACTGTAATCGATTGATTGATGCCTGCAAAACCTAAAACAGAATTAAAACGCGAGTGTAATCAAATGATAAAGCGTTAGGAAGTCAGGAATTGCATCAGAGATTCATGGTTCGAATTATTCAGGGTATTAATTATGCAAGTCTTTTAAAAACGCTATATAGCTTGATATCACAAAAGTTAGATTATCCTTATGGTCAGGCTTAGCCGGTCTAATCTAGTAGAGTCCAGGTTAACTCTTCAAGAAACTATTATACCGTCCCTTCAGTCCCTAGACTAGTCATTAAGTTTAAGAGATCAATTGCTACTCTCACAATGGACATTATATCTTTCAAAATCAAGCTCCATATAACTAACCTTAAGCAGTGTATTAGTAGCAGTTTAAATCCTAGATATGAATTCAAATCTGATAAGAAAGTAAGTTTTAACTAGTCATTGCATAATCCTATTGCATGTCTACCTAACCATGAATTTTCCTAGCAAAACCTTATTTTAACTGTGAAACTACTTAAACATGCTTATGAAAAACATAACAACAATGTATATTGCAATCATATTAATCAAAGTCAAAGGGTTCAGAAAGCTTCTCTAAACACAGAGTAAGAGAGCACAAACTTCTTCTTTTGACCAGGGCCGGGTATGAGCATAGAGAAGTAAAATAATCTTTTTGGGCCCCTAAATTATAAAGGCCCCTGTTTTCTTTTTTAAAAAATTTATTTTTGTCGACTTTCTTCTTCTAATATGTCAATATGTGGTATTTCTTGGATTTAAACAATCATTAAGTATTTTTTATAATAATTGAAGTATGTATGTTTTGTTTATAGCTCAAAATTATTTATAAACTAAATTCTTTTGGATGCCTAAAATCATTTGAACGAGAATATGTTTGATTATATTTATTTAAAATTTAAACTAAAGGCCCTCATTTTTTTCGAACCTCAGTTATCTCAGATCTGGCCCTGCCGTTGACAGAAAATCCAACGTAGAATAAAAAAAACAATGAAAAAGAGAGTAGAAAACTATTTTGTCTGGATGCTAGTAAGCCTGTGAATTGTTTTTGTTTATGCAGCTCGTGGCTTATGTATTTATAGTGCAGAGGTCGACTAAGAAGTTGAGAGAAATCAGGAATCAGATTCATGATAAGAATCCAGAAGTTCGGACTATCTTCACTGATTCGATTGAATAAGGGAGTGATTCGATCGAAAATACTCCAAAAACGCGTCTTGACTATATTTTGAATAGCTACAACAGATTTTAATAACTCCAAAGTTGCAACAGTCTTTATCTTCGAATGTTCTCGAAAGGTTTTAGTGATTATCCTTCCTCATTCGATTGATTGCTAGGTGATTCAATCGAATGGGCCTTTATCACTCTTCGGCTTCATTTTGACATCTCTTCAATGATTTGGGCTTAACTCCTTGCTCATGAGGCTAAATGACTCGATTCCAAGCCCATGTGACATCTGACTCATGTGGTTTCATTGTCCTGAAACCTCACTTGAATCCAAATGAAACATCATCCTTGTTTGGGTCCGGACTTCTGATGTTGAATTGCCGAACTTGGTAGAAAATGCCCTTTATGACATTAAAAGCCATATTTTTCTCAAAAAACACTTTAAAAGCAGGAAAATGTGAAATTCAATAGCTTTAGTCTCAAATCTAATGGTTTCATTAAGAAAAACACCGAAATCTATCACCCCTATCAGAGATCCCTTATCTTTGTTCCTATTTGTTTTGGGTGCAGAAGCTTTCATTAATGTTCTTAATCAAGCTGAAAGAGCGGGTATGCTTAATGGCATTTCCTTTGTGGAAAATGGTCCCTTAGTGCACCATTTGTGTTCGCAGACGGTAACTTATTATTGTGTGATAGGGATGATATTTTACCGTTTTTCGATATGAATTTTTAGTGTTTTTAATGAAAAAACTATTTGATTTGAAAAATAAACCACTGGATTTCACATTTCTCTGTTTGCAAAGTGTTTTTGTGAAAATCATGCAGTTTAGGTCATAAATGGGCATTTTCAACCAAGTCCAACAAATCAACATCAGAAGTCCAGGCCCAGATGAAGAAGATGTTTATTTTGCATTGAAGTGAGGAGTTAGAACAATCAAGCCACGTGAGTTAGCTGTCACATGGGCTTGGAATTAAGTCAATAGCCCTCAGGAGTAAGAAGTTAAGCCCAAATCATTGAAGGTGTATCCAAAAGCCCGCATGAAATGAAGGCCCAATCGACCAGAGGAGAGGCCCACCGATCGATCAAGGCCCATTAATTCAAGGAAGCTTCTAGAAAAAATTCAGATAAAGACCGTTGCATTTGGGTAGGTACCAGGATATGTTGGAGATAATCACTGAAGATAGTGAATCTTCAGAAGACGCGTTTTGGATAACAGTCGATCGACTAATATATTGGCAACCGATCGATCAGAGCCGGATAGACAACAAATATTTGGATCACAATCCAAATCTCTTCCTGATTTATCTCGGCCAACAGCTCGACTCTCTACCCTATAGATGCATACGTTAAATAGTTTCAGTTTATTATCCTTGTTTCTTCATTTTATTATTGCTTTGATCATTGCTTCAAGGACGAATTTTGTAATCTCTGCACTCCAGAGAAGCTATTCTGAACCCTCTTTTATAATAAGCAATTTTCATTGTCATCATGTTTACTCTTACTATGTTAGAGTAGTCTCTTAGTTAGGAATATGGTTTTACTAGGAGGAATCATGGTTTGGTAGATAGTCAATAGGGCTGTGTAATGATTAGTTTGTAGGCTTACTTTCATATCAGATCTTAATATAGTCATAGGTTAAACCTGCTATAAATACACCACTTAGAGAATGAGATCCAGAACTTGATAGTGAAAGCTTTACTATTTATGGTTTATTATAATTTGATTTCTTGAACTTATTGCTTAAATTAATTGGTTGATCAGCCCATAGGTTCTCTTTCTAAAAAGATATATGTTAAAGTTAACTCGGATACCAATTGAACTAGACTGGCTGACCATAAGGATAGTCAGTTAATAGTGATCTCAACTATATAGCCTAAACTAGGATTTACACTAGTTCTACCCTGAATAATTCAAACCGTGATCCTTTGATGCATTGCCTGACTTCCTAACGCTTTTAATATTTGAATTCTCTCACACTTTATTTTGTTTTAGTTTTTTCAGGCATTGATCGATCGACCGCATCATCTGCAATCGACCGAAAGGTGTTCTCATCGATCAACCAATTCATAATGTCGATCGAACAAACCCACAAACCACTTCATTTTGTTGCTTAGCTCTAGTGAACTTGGACGTGGTATTGCGTACACTCTGCTCCCTGTGGATTCAATCCCTAAGTAATATTCTTAGACATGTGCGCTTGCATGACATAATTTGGGCGAAAACTAAATCCCCAGCAAGTTTTATGGCGCCTTTGCCGGGGAGCAACGGTTGACCACTAACATAATGAGCAAACTCCAGACTAAGCTTTTCCCTTATTTCATTTTTAGTAGTTTTGAATTTTTGTTTTTGGATTTTCCACTTTTAACTTCCTACTTCACTTTTTTCAGGTAGCCACTCATGACTGAACAAAACAATGGAGCTCATAATGGCCACTACGGGCATTTCTCGTCTCCCATGAGACCGTACCAACCTCCGAACTCTCACAATGGCTTTTCAGGTCCAGCACATGGGTCCAGGATGATTGACTCCTACCAGGCTTATGAAGGAGAAAGTAAGAGATTCCAGCCGCCCAATCCAGTCCGTTCAGAGTTTTCAAACACTAGGATGGAGGAAATGCAAGCACAATTTCTGGCTGCACAAAGGAGCTTCGAAGAGAGAATTGAAGCAAAGCTAGATCATCTTACACAAGAGATGAATCACAAGATCAGCTCTCTAACCACTAAGGTTAAGGAACTCGAGGATGCTCAGGAGCAGCACGAAGAATGGATAGGACAGAACCAAAGATGGCTCAATGAGAGAACAAGAGAAGGGCGCTTTCTATGATTTAGTTAAGGAATGACAAGACCCAATATGAGGATGACTTCAGCAGAATCCACAGCCGCATTGGGATGCTTGAGGACTTGGTGGATTCAATCAAACCAGAGGCCGAGACCCGGAATGCACTACTTAGCCAATCGATCCATGCATTCATGGAATCCCTGCATGCCTTTATACTATGATCGATCGATGAAAGTCTAAAGCCCATCATGGAAACCATCCAGCTAATAGATGCCAAATTGGGAAACCCCTGCACGCCTTTATACTATGATCAGGAATGTCAAAAAGATATGATGAAGATAGAGGAAACCAAAGGAGATTATGATCGATCGATGGTAGCTGAAACCATCGATCAAACAGAGGAGACAGACCAAACACTTCTACACATTGGAATGATCGACTATACTCCAGATGAGAAGGGTCTTAACCACTCGTCTGATGAGGCAGCTTCGGAACTGATAGACACTCCAGTCTTGCCCAAATAAGCCATATTGTTGCTCAAGCAGAACCTTTTTCACATTTTCAAAAAGCAGGTGAGAATAATTCCTCCAAATTTCTCCTTTGAAGAGGCTTGGGAAGTCTACCCATTGCAAGACTTCTTATGGCCAGCTAACCGACATTAAACAAAAGCACTGAGTGGGAGGCAACCCACTGGTAAGTCTTATACTAGGTTTTATTTTAATGTTTTTGTTCGTGTCTCAGGAAATAGGATTCAAAGATTCAACCAAGAGGATGCAGAATCGATCAACTGCCTCTGTAACAATCGATCGATCGCCTGCAGGTCATAAGCTTCATTTTGCTGTTTCAATGGAGAGCCAAAGGCCAATGATTTGAATAAACTGGTGATCCAGGAGAATGGTGTGCACTTCTACACTAATCAAAAGAGAGTAAAAAATCAGGAGAATCACAATGTGATTCGATCGATTGAAGGCTGTATGGATCGATGAAGACTCAGAATGATTAACACTTCCTCAATTCAACACGATAGGTGATGATATATCGATGTCGTCAAGTACAAATCTTCTCATATTCCCTGTAAAGTCCTTTTAATTCCAATAATACAAAGAAGGTCATTCGATACACTCGAAGACAACGAGGTAAAATCCATCTTTCATTTCTATTTCAATCCATTTTAATTCCCATTTTTCTCTCACAACTTGTCAACATCGGGGACGATGTTATTCAAGTCTGGGGGGTCTTCCTCGTTATCTAACTCATTTGTTTCTTTTGACGCACTTTTTGCATCCATTTAAAAAAAAATTATCGAGTCAAAATTGTTTTATTGAGTCAAGCGAGGTCTGGAATAAGGACCTTACTCACAGCTAGATTTTGTGGCCTAGTGACCATCTTTACAAGACAGCCCCGAGGCACTTGTTTCAGAAACTCCATACTCAAGCTTCCCCACAAATATCGGTTTGCATGTACTTTAGTGAATCTGATTTTTTTACTTTATTATAATTGAACCTAAACCGGACTATAAATCTTTCTTGCTGGAGGTGTTAGACTAGGAAAAACAAATCCATTCAGGACTTCTTATCCACTTTACCACTCTCTTGCAGATCCTGAATGGTCAACTTATCTTGAGTTGATACCACACCCATAAACCTAACATCTTTTAAACCCCATGCCGTGTCTTTTCTTTTTGTCTTATATGGAGTATGTGTAAAACGGCCGGAGAGATGAGACCAACGCAGTTTCCATTCACTTGTGAAGACTGGCGAAAAAACATGCAACGATCTTAATACATGCATGGAGATTCAAAGAGAAGATTTCAAGACTGATTTCCCTAGTAAAACTTCATCAAAATTAAGGTCAAAACAGTGCCTTGCTTTATATATGGTGAAAGCTTTTCAAGAAAAAAAAAAATCAAAGCTTTATGATCCATATTTGTTTAGCAAAAAGGCCTGGGAAATCAGGGATCTGAACAATTGACGTTTTGTGTCTAGCGTTCAAAACCTTTCGCTAACCACA
>OVAP01004916.1:0-13758 GCA_900406295.1 Aurinia saxatilis | reverse complement strand
ACTCTAAGTGGTGTATTAGTAGCATATTTATCCTATCATTTGTATTAAGTCGTGATGTGAAAGTAAACCTATAAAATACTCATAACATAATCNATATTTATCCTATCATTTGTATTAAGTCGTGATGTGAAAGTAAACCTATAAAATACTCATAACATAATCCTATTGCCTATCTACCAAACCATGATTCCTCCTAGCAAAACAATATTCCTAACTAAAAGACTACTCAAACATGGTAAAAGTAGACATAAACACAATGAAAATTGCTTGTATTAAAAGAGGGTTCATAATAGCTTCTCTTGAATGCAGAGATTACAAACTTTTTCCTTGAAGCAATGATCAAAGCAAATAAAACAAAGAAACTGAAAGAAAATGGTAAACTATTAGCCTGAATGCCTGGAAGCTTTAAAGAGATTTCTGATGCTTCTCTCGGACTTCAAGCTTCTGTATTTATAGGGGAGAGGATCGAGATGTTGGCCGAGATAAATCAGGAAGAATATTTGGATGAGAATCCAACTATTTGTGTTTATCTTCAGTTGATCGATCGGTCGTAGCTATCTCCACCGATCGACTGAGATCTTTCAACACGTTTCTGAAGATTCAATATCTTCTAAGTTTATCTCCAACGTAATCAAATATCTCTCCAAATGCAATGATGTATATCTGAATTTGTTCTTGAACCTTCTCTAACAAAATGGGCTTTGATCGATTGGTGGGCCTCTGGTCCGGTCGATTGGGCATTCATGTCTTGTGGGCTTCTGGATACTCCTTCAGTAATNGGCTTCAATCGATTGGTGGGCCTCTGGTCCGGTCGATTGGGCATTCATGTCTTGTGGGCTTCTGGATACTCCTTCAGTAATTTGGGCTTAACTTCTTACTCCTAAGGGATAATGACTCGATTCCAAGCCCATGTGAAAGCTAACTCACNNNNACGTGGCTTGATTTTCCTAACTCCCCACTTCATTCCAAAATAAATATTTTCTTCATCCGGGCATGGACTTCTGATGTTGACTTGTTGGACTTGGTAGAAAATGCCCATTTGCAACCTAAAATGCATTGTTTTCACAAAAACACTTTGAAAACAAAAAAATGTGAAATCCAGGAGGTTATGTTTGAAATCAAATAGTTTCTTTATTAAAAACACCGAAAAATCATATCGAAAAGCGGTAAAATACAATCACTATCATGCTTTATCTCTATTTTTCAGTGATGTTTAACAACATGAATTTTATCTATGTAGTATGTTTCTTTCTTTGTTTCGTGATTTTCACTTTACAGAAGTTATGGAGAAAAAACGTCCAGACGCACGTTGCGGATAAACCGCACGATTGAAAGCCACTACTCGAAAAGGGATCCGAAAAACTTTATGTTTAACTTTTCCCGCTGGAAACGATCGATCGATGCAAGCACTAATCGATCAATGGGTGCGCTGAAAAGGGGAGACCATCTCGTTTTTTGATGAATCACGACATTAGAGACAACAACTGGATATCTCAGTACCATGGAAATTATTTTTCACAAAGTGTCACATTACGATGACCAAAGTGAATGTCGCGCACAAGTTCAATATTAATGAGGTAACAGCCCCTACCATACCTATTTCCATTTCATTTTTCATTCTCCACATATTTTACATCGAGGACGATGTAATTTAAGTCTTGGGGGGATGTTCCTCATTATCTAACGACTTTTGTTCATTTTGGCTCTCTTTGACAAACTATTTCGAAATTTTGAAAACTTTTCAAACGCATTTCTCTAAAGAAAATTTGATTTTCAGTCCTATTTTTCAAACCTTACTTGTTTTTACACCCACTTTTTGTGGATGAATAACTAATCTTACAGGACTTATCAAGGACGATCAATTCAGAAACCCCATACTCAAGCCCCAGCATATCTCCGTTTGCACATACTTTAATAATTCTGATTTCTGACGCTAATTTATTTGGACCTAAACCGGACTATAAATCTTTCTTGCTGGAGGTATTAGACTAGGAAAAACAAATTCATTCAGGACTTCTTATCCACTTTACCACTCTCTTGCTGATCCTGAATGGTCAACTTATCTTAAGTTGCTACCACACCCATAAACCTAACCTCTTTTCAAACCCCATGCAGTCTCTTTTTCTTTCTTGTCTTATATGCAGTATGTGTAAAACGGCCGGAGAGATGAGACCAACACAGTTTTCCAATCACTCGTGAAGACTGGCGAAAAAGTATGCTACGATCTTAATACATTCATGGAGATTCAAAGAGACGGTTTCAAGGCTGATTTCCCTGATAACATTTCATCAAAATCAAGGTAAAATTCGTGCCTTGCTCTTTATGGTGAAAGCTTCATTGTAAAAAAAAAGCTTTATGATCCATACTTGTGTAGCAAAAAGGCCATGGAAATCAGGGGTCAAAATGAAGAAAGGTGGAAAACATTTAAAGGAGTACGAGGAGGTTCAAGAAGACTTTAGATTCCTTTGAAGAATCTAAGTCTGGGGGAGAAACAAGCCGAGCTAAGGAGAAAGTGATTGGGAAACTGTGCCATCAAGCGGTCCGATCTCTCTTGCTTTTTTGCAAACATATCACATTTCTCTTGAGTACGGTAAACCCTAAACACACTAGCCTTACCTCTAAATATTAGTCCCCTCTCATTACACACCGAGCCAGTTTTACCTAGCTGATATTTTCCAGTAAGAAAGCTCATGTAATATAAATGAATGTAGAGAGTGGGATTTTGGTGCCTTTAAGGTATTTGTAGGTTGAGATTCCTGTTGGACCAGTTGAGAGAGTTATGGCGGGACTATGAAGCGAGTACCTCATATAAGACTGAAGTCATTAAAGCACAGCCCTTCGGCTGTGATAACAAGTAAGAGGTATTTCCAGCTTTTCAAACTTATTTTCCTTTCTTTAGCTTATTGTTTATTCGAGGACGAACAAAGCTAAGTCTGGGGGATTTGATATGACTAATATTTTACCACTTTTTGCTATAGATTTCAAGTACTTTTGATAATAAAACCAAATGATATCAGGATAAATGTTATGATTTTCACCATTTTATATTTTCAAAGTATTTTCCGAAGAAATAAGCATTTTAGGTACAAAGATGGAAATTTCTCGCCCGAATCAGAAATCCAGTGCGGGAACAGGACCTCAGGTGAAGATGATACACTTATTGGATTTAAATGAACTTTAGAGACAAGAAAGCCACGTCAGTTAGCTGTCACATGGGCCTGGAATCAAGTCATTCGACCAATAAGCTTTGGAGTTGCAGCCTATTTAAGAGAAACCTTCTGAAGCCCATTACTCTTCAGGCCCGATCAATCGATCATCAGTATGACCGATCGACCAAAAAAGATAACTACTGAAGAATTCTAGAAACTTAGCTGGATTATTCCATATATTCGGGCAATATCTGTAGATAACATAAATCGCCTGAGAAGATTCGGAGATAACGAAATGGATATCTGCTGAAGCGAATCGATCAGTGAATCCCACGACAACCGATAGACGAGAAGAGATAAACTCATATATTTTGATTCTCTCCAGCTGATTCAATTCTATCACTTCCTTGAAGCCCTCAGACGTCTCCACCCTCTATATAAAGAGACCTCTCGTCTCTGAAAAGAGGTGTGCCTCTCCACCCTACCTAAAGTCTAGGAGAGAGCACTTTACCTTAAAAAAAACTCTCAAAGTCTTTATTGTTTTCATTTCTATAGTTGCTAGGGGAGATAATATCTTGTATTTGAACCCCTGTTTCTATATATTGCATGGTTATTTTCTCTTCATGGTTCTTTCATCTATGTTAGAGGAATTTGATCGTTGGGATCAAGGTTTTTCATAGTTGCATGGTTTGGTAAATATATTATTTGCTGGTCATTTGAAATAACTTTATATTTACTAGAATTAATTGAGAATTGTTAGTTTGATCACCTAGCTTTTCATTATAGATTCTCTTCGCTAAAACACCATTAGGTAGAAGATCTGACGAGTAAGTGATAAGTTATACATGTGTGATCTCGACCAGAGAGTCATGTGGATGGTTGACATATCAATCCTTTAGTAGAAATCATGACGGCCCCTTTGTTGATGTCATGTGCTTTATGCTTGAATGGGATTGAGTCAGGAAGACTTCAATACGAATGCTGCTTACATATATGAATAATCCGGCCTGTGTTTCTAGAGAAATACCTTATTCACAACACTTAGATATTTCCTGCAAAATATTTGTGGGTTTTCGCCTAAAATATTTCCTGCAAGCGCACAGGTCTCGCATTAGTACTTAGGGATCCACAGGGAGCAGAGTGTACGCAGTAGCACGTCCAAGTTCACTCGAGCTAAACAACAAAATGAGATTGTTTGTGGGTTTGATCGATCGACGTTCACACTGTCGATCGATTGGAACACCTTTCAGACGATTGCAGATTATGCGGTCGACCAATCAATGCCTAAAAATACTAAGAACAAATAGAACGTGAGAAAGTTCAATAATAAAAGGCGTTAGGAAATCAGGCAATGCATTAGAGGTATATAGTGGAAATCACTATTAATTAACTATCCTTATGGTCAACCTTAGCCAGTCTAGTTCAATTGGTATCCGAGTTAACTTTAACATATATCTTTTCAGAAGAGAAGCTATGGCTGATCAACCAATTAATCTAGGCATTAAGTTCAGGAAATCAAATACTACTAAACTATAAATAGTAAATATTTCACTATCAAGCTCTGGATCTCTTAATCAAGTGGTGTATCAGTAGCAGGTATATCATATGATTATATTAAGACCTGATATGAAAGTAAGCATATAAACTAGTCATTACACAGCCCTATTACCTATCTACCAAACCATGATTCCTCCTAACAAAATCCTATTCCTAACTAAAAGACTACTCAAACATAGTAAAAGTAACCATGATGAAAATGAAAATTGCTTATTGTAAAGAAGGGTTTAGAATACCTTCTCTGGAGTGCAGAGATTACAAACTCCGTCCTTGAAGCAATGATCAAAGCAAGAATAAAATGATTCTCTCTGGAGGCCTGGATGCCTGGAAACTTTTGAGTGTTTTCTGATGATTCTCTCTGGCTTCAGTCATCTGTAATAATAGGGGAGAGGGTCGAGTAGTTGGCCGAGATAAATCAGGAAGAGGATTTGGATAGGAATCCAAATATTTGTGTTTATCCCATCACGATTGATCGGTCGCCATTATTTTAATCGATCGGTGGATATCATAAACTTGTCCTCTGAAGATTCAGTATCTTCTGTGATTATTGTGGGGGTAAAACAGTCAATGGCTATGGCCTACAACTCGGATATCCGTTATTGCCATCGAGCATCTTAACGCTCGATGAGCTATCTTCAATCATCGATTATTACACGATGCGTAACCATCGAGGTAGGCATTCAAGCTACGACCATCATGGATCTCGTTATACGATCTAAACACAAATCATTCGTGATGACCAAGCGTGGCTCGCGAGCTACGGAGGAAGTTGTAGCTCGCAGGCTACACTATGTAACGTGTCCCGCTAGTTACAACCTTGAATGTGGCTCGCGGGCTACAACCCCATTTTGGTTTGCGGGCCAAGTCTTCCGACTTATACGCAAGCCAAACCCTTCTGATGAACCATCGAGCTCCTTCCGATACCTTCGTATGCACAATGGTCTTGTGGGTCCTAACCACAACCTTGCCAAGGATCTTGCTAGCCAAGTCTTCATTGTGGGTCCTGAGAGTTCTTCGACAAGCCTAACTTGATCTTCCGACTTGTCCGGGCACTCATCGAGGGTCCTTCCGATTCATCAATGATCCTTCCGATATGCCTGCGGACGAAGTCTCTAGACACATCCCGCGGGCCATGTTTTTGCGTAGCCCGCGAGCCACAACAAGACTTGGCTCGTGGGCCACGACTCTTGTAGCCCGCAGGCTACAACATGGGTGTTGGTCCGTAAGCCAACACGCATCCGACTGATTTAAACATTCATCGATGATCTTTCCGACTCATTGATGATCCTTCCGACTATATCCTAGGGATAAAGTCTCTAGACACATCCCGTGGGCCATATCATTGCAAGGCTCGCGAGCTATGACTCGGCGTAGCTCGCGAGCTAGGACTCGGCGTAGCTCGCGAGCCAAGTCTCCGCGAAGCTTCGCGGGCCACGCCTTGTCCGTGGCCCGTGAGCCACAAGAACAACGAGGCCCGCAAGCCAAGCAAAAACTTCCTTGCTCACGGGCCACACGAGCTTCATTTTCTCGCAGGCCACGTCCTACAATCCTTCCGAGGATACTTCCAACTCATCTAGATGTTCGTCGATGATCCTTTCGGTTACGTTCCGGGGATAAAATCTCTTGATACGACCCGTGAACCAAGCCTCTGAACGACCCCGCGGGCCACGAAGAGCAAGGAACTCGCGGGCCACGCGAAGTGCCTTGTGGCTCGCGGGCCACACGAGTGCCTTATGGCTTGCGGGCCACGAGTATCTCTCCGTGTCCGCGGGCTACGATCCTCCCGATGACCTTCCGATGTGTTCCACGATCCATCCGATAGTCTGCCGATACGACCCATGAACCCTTCGAGGATCCTCCAATACGCCTCACGATCTTTCCAAGGATCTTTCGATACGTGCCACGATCTTTCTGATCGCGTGGGTCACGGGCTACAACGCAACGTAGATCGCGGGCCATAACTCATCGCGTGGGTCGCGAGCTACATGGCAACGTAGCTCGCGGGCCATGACTTATCGCGTGGGTCGCGAGCTACATTGCAACTTAGCTCGCGGGCCACAACTCATCGCTTGGGTCGCGAGCTACATTGCAAAGTAGCTCGCGGGCCACGACTTCTCTCTTAACATCCACGGGCCACGACTCCCTCAACAACGTCTCTCGACACATCACGCGGACAAGTTTTCATGCGTGTCCCGCATGATTGTTCCCATTTGTGTTTCGCGACCCTAGGCATCCCGTGGGTCCCGATTGATCAACATTTACAACCATCATCAATCGGAAGACCCACAAAGAGCATTTCATATCCGTGATCACACTCTTTTTCCCTCGGTAAGGTCTTTTCCCGCGTGGTTTTCCTTACCAAGGTTTTTAACGAGGTGGTCATCCGAACACCTACGACTCACGAGATTATCGGACAATCTCGTGGGCCCAAAAACATTCCTAGCTAGCCAAACAGCCCAGTTCCATGTCGTGGGCCCATTTCCGTCTTTTATCAAGACAACCCTACAAAGTAATCCGAGCGCTGTCAAGCAAGAAGATTCAAAAGCGAGTATCATCAATACATCTCGGAGAAAAGAAAACAAGCCCGAAGGCTATCAGAGAAATGGAAGTACATCGGAGGAAATGGAAAGACGGCCCATAAGGAGCTTGGGCCCCAAGGTGGTTTAGCTAGGAATAAATATTAGATCTAATGTCGTAGGTCTTAGATCATCTTTCACATCTTGATCTTCTTGAATAGCCTAAGTCTTAGCAGCTTGTATTCGAGAATTATCTTTACGATCCGTTTGACAAGTTTATTGGTTGTGTGTGAATTTTAGCCCACACAATTTTTCGCCGATTCGACTACTCCACACGAAGAATCGCTTGGAACTATGATCATGGCCGAAGGAGACAAACTCGTGGATCGATCCCATCTCGAAAGATACACTATGACCCCACAACATGGTTGAGACGCACGCATCTACAACCATCAGTCAGACACAGATTCATAGATCTCCAACAACCTACGCTCCGATCCGCATCCACATCCTACAACGAATCAACCTCGTCAATACGTCAACATGATCATGGGAGGATCACCATACTGCCCAGACCATGTCTCCGCGATAAGTCTTTCCAGCGTTGGGCAAGCTCCAGCCCTACGTGGGCCCCCGAATCAAACTGTCCAGACAACAATGTCTCCTTCACCGAGAAGGATATAGAAGGAATCAACCGACCTCACAACGATCCTCTCATCATCTAGCTGACATTAACATCACCAAGGTCTTGGTGGACACAGGAAGCTCGGTCAACGTAATCTTCCTGGACACGTTGCTACGCATGAAGGTGGACCCATCAGGAATCGACAAAACTCCAAAGCCTCTAACGAGCTTCACCGGGAAAACAACCATGACCATCGGAACGATCATGCTCCCTGTCCAAGCCGAAGGCATCACGAAGATTATAACCTTCTCGGTCACCCCTTGGCTGAACTCAATGCGGGCGGTCCCATCGCCTTACCACTTGTGCATCAAGTTCCCTACAACTGACGGAATTAAAACCATCCGTGAAAATCAGAAAGAGACTAAAGCATGCTTGCTCGCCGAACATAAGCTGAAAAAACAAGTAACGGACCGGGTCCCGGAGGGCAAGCACAAGAAACGACAGATGAGCACATAGCCAGGAAGCAACTATCTGTCGTCATGCATCAACTACAAATCGCCGAAGCTCAGGAAGAAAAAGAATCACAGGTGGACCCCGTCGTCACGGTCTGCATTGACGATGAGCATCCAGAACGGCTCGTAGAGAGCGGAGTGAACCTACCAGATTCACTCCGCACAGAGCTCATCGCTTTCCTGAAAAGAAACATCAACACTTTTGGATTGCTAATCTAGTTGTGGTCAAGAAGAAGAACGGAAAGTGGAGAATCTGCGTCGAGTTCACCGACCTCAACAAGCCGTGTCTCAAAGACAGTTTCCCTCTTCCTCACATCGACCGGCTAGTCAAAGCAACGACAAGAAACCAACTCATATCGTTCATGGACGCCTTATCGGGCTACAACCAGATCCTCATGGACCCTTACGATCGTGAGAAGACAACCTTCATAACTGATAGAGGTAGCTATTGGTATAAAAGATGTTCGTCGAACAACTCGGACAAACCATGGATGTGTACATCAACGACATGCTCGTAAAATAGCTGGACCGACACGATCACGTGGCCCATCTCGAAGACTGCTTCAAGCAACTTAACAAGCACAAGATAAAGTTGAACCCTACCAAGTGTCGTTTTGGAGTTACCTCTGGCGAGTTCCTTGGTTACCTCGTCACTCGGCGCGGCATAGAAGCCAATCCAAAGAAAATCAAGGCTCTCTGAAATATGGCATCTCCAACGAACAAACGAGAGGTTCACCGCCTCACAGGACGCATCGCAGCACTGTGTGTACCAAATTTCACAAAACCACAAACTTGTAAATACGAAAATTTTTAAGGGATCGTCGACTATCTTTTTGTACGAATCACTTGCAGAGATGAGAACGGAGAAAACAGGGAGAAGGGAATGAAATTAGAGACAAAATAAAATGGCATAAAAGATGAATTGAAAGATAAAATATAGATGAACACGAATTTTTCTTGCTAGAGCTCTCTAGGTCGAGAGGTTTTAAGATGTGAAAAGATACATTATGAGTTATGACTAGCAAGATATATATACTCTCAGCTAAACCGTCCTAGGTCGTAGGGCTTATCATGGGCTTCCTTCCATTTCTTCGTAGACTGCATCTTAGATAATTTCTTCTCTGATGTGAGTCGGAAAATTTCCATTTTTCCGATGTGAATCGGAGAAATTTCCTTTTCTCCGTTGATCCTTCGGCAGCTTTCCTTTTGGTCGTAAACCGAAGGAAGACTTTCCTTTTTGCGGATATGTCAACAAATCTTCACGAATCTTCTAGTATGATCTATTGAAAGGCTCGGCTCAGATATCGGCCCATGATGGAATATCGGACAATTTTAGCTTGTTGAGAGTGTTGTTGGATTTACACGATTGTTTGATAATTTAGTGAATCGTATGCGTTTACATAGTCACCTCGTTAAAAACCTTAGCAAGGAAAACCACTTAGAGAAAAACCTCACCAAGGGAAAAAGAGTGTAACTACCGTGATCTTTGTCGATCGTATAATGAAATGTCACCGTGGATCCTTAGTTCTCATTGGAACTGAAATGCTTGATACGATCTACGGAATGGTATTGAACCTAATGATTGAAGTTGTCCCGTGACCCACAACGTGTGCATGACTCGTGGAAAATGACATAGCCGCACTTCGCGACCCACACGAATACATCCAGGTCGCGGGAAACAAGCAAATGTGAATGTGTGAGCCAACCTTCTCGTGGGTCACAGAACATGGATAGAAGACAATCATGCGACCCCTAGACGATCTTGGCTCGCAGAATGTGAGCTCGGAGAATCGAGGCGAGCTATGAAGTTGTTTGGGTCGCGGGAAGAGGCTCCCAACATGAAACGACGACCCAAGGCTTCATCAGGTCACGGGACTTGGTCCAAAGGAAGGTAACGCGAGCTACGATCATAGCCAGGTCACGGGATGTGCTCGGAAGACGAAGCCGCGAGCTGAAGCTCTTTCTGGGTCGCGTGAGTTCGATCCGGACAAGACTCGAGAGCCACGAATGAGCTCAGCTCGCAGAATAGTCTTGCGCGGAGAAGAGGCGAGCTGACTCATGTTCTGGCTCGCGTGATGAACGACGTGCGAGCCATCTGCGACCATAGGTCGCGGATCAAGGTTGAGGAGGCCATACGTGAGCCACACGATGTCTCGGTGTCGCGGGATGGCTTCTTCCAAGAGTTTTTGGCGAGCCGAACACTGTTCGTAAGTCTCGGAAGGTTCCATGGTTGGACCTTATGATTGACGATGTATTCGTGGATCCCAAATCACCGATTAGGATAGTTCTCGATGACTTAGTCATTTCTATGCTATCAATCTCAGGGGGTGGAATCCGACCCCCACAATTAGCCCCCCAACTCTTTGTTGCTTGTTTAGCTATGGAGAGTTTCAGTGTTGTGTTCGAAGATTGATAGATGATACTTAGTTGCATATCGTAAATTCGTTAGGACTATAGTTCTGATGTTCGGTAACGGCTGAACTGATGCCCTGCGAGATGTGATCGGCAGAACAAGTTGCGACGTTCGCAGTTTGTATATACGNAATTTCTTTAGGTAAGGAATCCCCTCACCATTACCTCACAACTTGCATCCAAGGATTATCATAGCTTTTCAGAGATTTTCATAGACTTTCAGGTAACTCTCTGTTCTCTCTCCTGTTCTTCGTGTTTTTTGTTGATGTGACTTTATAGATTTAGGATTTTAGGACCTCGTTCTTGGTGAAAACTTGATAGGATGGCTATGTTTGGATGAATCGATGAAAGTTTTGACGCTTTTATCGTTAGATTTTTGCGTGCTTAAAAGCTTCAGCAGTAGTTGTTTATAACAATATAATATTTAGAAGTCATTATTCACCCTTCCTTATCTTCTCCCCCATCATTTTCCACTAACTCATTCTTCACCATTCATTTATTTCCTTCATTATTGTGAAGAAAACTCATTTTTCTCACAAGTTTCTTCTCTCATACTTAGAAAAATTTCAAAATTGAGAGATGGAGGATGAAGAAGTGATATATCTCATATTGTACTGGTTTTTATCATAATAAACCTATACTTATATTTATTTTAGAGTCTATATTAATATTATTAGAGTCCAAAAGAGTCATTTTAGGTGCATGGACGAGTTTTGGAGCTTTGGAAGGATCTAGAAGATCTATGGAGCAAAATTGGAACAAACTTGGAGCAACGAAAAAGAACGAAGAAAAATGGAAAATTCAGACGGGAATTTCGATCGACACAATACGGATATTCAGCCACTTTCTATAAATTTCAAGAATAAGATTTTTCCCTAATTTTTTATGCTAACTCCTTAAACCTAAAATTCGTCCTGAACCTTATATATAGTTTTCTACAACCATTGTTTAGGCTCATACAATATTCATATTCTCTTAGAGTTTTGTAAGGGAGAAGATTTCTCTAAACCCTTTTTATTTTCTATTTGAGTATTATTCAGTTTATTGTTCTATTGATTTGCATGATGAATTGCAAGATATGTCTAAGTAGTTTGTTAGTTAGGCTTAGGATTCTTAATCTTTGATGATTTTCTGTTACCAATAATTTAAATTATGTGCCATAGATTTAACTCTTCTCTTAGGTTGTTCTTAATGCTTTGCTTTAGGTTGGCCATCTAAAGTATATGATTATAGGGGATTTATTGTGCATGAGAGTGCCAATAAATTGCTGGAACAGATTTAAGAGAGCTAGCTATCTTCTCTCAAAGAGATTTGGTGTAGATTTGCTAGTGAACAAAAGTGAACAAATTGAATAGGTTGATAATGCTAATATGAATTCATAGGATTTCTCAGCGAGAGTTGGCTGTTCTAGAGTTTAAATTAGGTTAGTAGATCTCAGTGAGAATTGGATTTGCTAGATATATTGATTCAAGTTCAAGAGTTAAGGGTTTCATAAGTTTTGTATGTAGGGTGTCGATCGACACCACATCAGTGTTCGATCGACACTGTCCATAGCTTTGGTCAGAATTGATTCTTAGTTTAAGATCCCAAGCCTAGCGTTTGTTTAAATTGATGAAAACCTTCCCAAAAAATCACCTAGTGTATGCTTACAGTAATAAATATTAAAACCAATTTCCTTGCATTTATTTAGAGTATATTTAAATTAGTCTGCACATTTATTTCGGTGTTTGTGGGATTCGATCCTTAAGTATTATAGCTGATAGTTGCTGTGCACTTGCTGTTAGAAATACATAGGATAAAACTTTGTGTATCAAGAAGATAGTGTGTACCTTGGTGTGTGGATGGAGAGGAAGAGACAAGAGTTAATTGCCGAGAGAAAAGAACGGAGACTTCCTATGGAGGTTCCAGGTCGCACATTCAATGAGCATGACGAACACGCGAGACGGGATGTCCCGTTCGTCGATTCCGCGAGCTGCCGTGAGCAGTCGGGCCGAGTCTCCCGATCACGTCTTGTTTCCGCGAGCCACGGCGAGGAGCCGGGTCGCGTATCTTGTTCTCGCCTTCCACCCGCGAGCCGTTGCGGTGTGATGTATCTCATATTTTACCGGTTTTTATGATAATTAACATATATTTATTTATTTTATCGAGTCTATATATTATTATTAGAGTCCAAATGTGTCATTTTAGGTACATGGAGGAATTTGAGGTTTTTGGTGAATTATGGAGGAATTATGGAGCAAAGGAAACAAATAAATGGAATGTCAATGCAGAAGTAGTCCAAAGTTCCTTAAAGATCATGTCAGACGATGATCTTCCCGAAGAAATTTTAATCTTAAATTTTGACACGATATAGAAAATTGAGTTAAATTCAGTTTGGCGGTGGTTTCAACTCATTCTGATAAATGGTTGAAGAGATATGACGGTTTTACAGAAGACATATCATCCTGGCGGGCAGAAAAGGAAATATTCCCAAATCTCAAGATCAAGATTTTCCTAAATCTTTTATGAATATTCTCTGAACCTAAAATTCGTCCTAGACCCTATAACTTGCATACTAGTTTATCGAATTCTATTTTTGCCGGGNTGCACTTGCAGTTAGAAATACATAGGGTAAAACTTTGTGTATCAAGTTTTTGGCGCCGTTGCCGGGGACCAAATTAACTTGCATACTAGTTTATCGAATTCTATTTTTGCTTGTTTTATTTGGTTTTATTTTATTTTATTTATTTAATAACTAGTTTTTTTTTTGCTTTTATTTTTGGTGTTTCAGTACTACACAGCCACAATGGCATGAGAATTTGATGCAACCTTTATGCTAGAAGAGTTCAAAAAGATTGTTGCAGACAANTAGTCACAATTGGAGGAGCTGATAGGCCTCACACCTTCTACCAGGAGAGATCTCCAATAGTTGTCCTTCCTCTTACTAGGACCAACTCTGAGATCAAGCCTCAACTCATCCTGCTGGTGGAGCAGCGACAGTTCAAAGG
>OVAP01004915.1:0-13759 GCA_900406295.1 Aurinia saxatilis | reverse complement strand
CCGAATTCGAACCTATAAAATATCCGAACGGATTCTAAACTCCTATATCCGAAAAACCAAACCCGTACCTGAACCGAACCGATACCCGAACGGATATCCGAAAATATCCAAAATACAATTATATACCTATAATATTAACTATATTTAAAGTTAATATAACTAATTTATCCAAAATTACAATTATAAATATGAAAATATCAGTTGTTTTTAGATCAAAATAATTGAAATATCCAAAATAACCAAAATATACAAATTTATTAATCATACTTATCAAAATTTAACCAAAATTTATTCAAATTTACCATTTTTTATTTTATTTATAATTTTTTCGGGTATCTGAACCCGAACCGAACCCGAGTGATACTGAACCGAACCCAACCCGAACCTATAAAATACATGAACGGGTGCTATACCCCTTTACCGAAATACCCAAAAACCCGAAAAAATCCGAACCGAACCGAACGGGTATCCGAACACACCCCTAATATAAACCATAGAGGATTATCTCTAAATACCATTTGTTGTGAACCAAATCATGACCCTTTTTTTTTTTTTTGCGTCTATGACTTATTCATTCAAATTTCTCGTATAACTCACTGGTACAGTTAAATGACTTAATTTATGTATAAATTTGTACACTCCTCCAAATGTAACTTGCGCATGATCATTAACTTATACATTCTATCAAATAATATTTTGATGTGAAAACCGAACCTTTTAGAAATGATTCAATTATTTTTTATATAGTTTTTTTTCCAAAATAACTATAATATATAGATTATAAGCGTGTATATCTCTTCAAATAAGAGATTTTTCTTTTTATATTTTCTAGTTATATCGGTTTTGAGGTGTATATAAAAGAGTCTTAAGTTTGTAAGAATATAAACACACGATTAATAAACAAAATCCTATACTAAAAAATATTTGCCTCAATTGTTATTCTCGTTTTCTTTAAACTTTTTGCAACAAGATTAGAGTGCCACTAAAACCAGACATCTAGATTTTGTAGACAATATATTTATACTATTTTTGTTGTTGTGACACTATTGTATACTAGTATACATATGCTTTCTACAAATCATCGCATTGTTCGCTTCCTCACAATTCAGATAAATTCCAATTCCCACAAAACGTGAACTGGAGAGTTCCATAGATAAGTCATAAAATGATCAACCTAACCTCATGAATAATGTTCAACTACCCTCTCCAATAGTGTTAACTAGTTATATAGACTCATCACTTATGGACTTACATGTCACAACACGTAATCAACTCTCACATGTTTTATGGCCTATTAGTTTTTTCATTTGGCCCATCTCGTTGGCTACATTTTCTTTTTCTTTTCATCTAAGTATTTATTGAGAACTTGATACTGATACAAAAACGTCAATTTCGTAGAGACAACCTGAAAAACTGGAATCTAAAAGAAAGAAGTTTTATAGAGTTACAGAAAGCGAGACCTTCTTCATTGGTCTAGAAATTAGGATATGATATTATTCCATTAGTGAACTACTTTTTTATTTTTTTGTTAACAATTCAAGTTGGACTCGAATGAAACAGTGACAACACTAGCATAAACTATTATACTACAAATTCTGGTATGAACTTAGTCATTTGACACTAAAAAAAAATTGATTCATTTATAGGCAAAATATATTAATAATAAAATAAATAGAATACTACATGAGCGTTTTGAGAAAAAAAAAACTTTACAAAAGAAATCAAGACCGAACACAAACACTGACTAGTTGTGTCCACTGGCGAGAACTCCAAAGTCTCCTGAAGCTCGGAATAATCAATAATAAATAATTGTCAAAATAAGAACCGTCGGATATAAAAAAGACCAAACATCGAACGGCCAAGATTGACCTGAATGTCGTCATCTCATCTCCAATAATATAAATACAAAAACCCCTAAAAAAGGGCGCAAACAAAAGCTAAGGAGCCTTTACCTAACTCTCTACTCAGCCTCTCTTCCTCCTCTCCAGTACTCTCTCAGGTTAATTTCATTTTCTTCCTTCGAATTCACTCTCTCCATTAAAATCCTCTCTTTCTTTACTATTTTAGATTCGATTTACTTCTCTTAATATTGATTTAGTAGTATCCATAAATAAATGATTTTGCTTTTTTTTTGGTTATAGATCTTGAAATGGACCGTGAAGATGATTCATGTGAAGTGGTAAAGATAGAATTTTTAGAGCCTAAGACACCAATTGGTAACGACCCTGATTCGATTTCTGCTTTTGTTGATTCCGACTCTTCGGAAGATGATACTACAGTGAGAATCATCAGTTTGTCTCCGTTGTGTGACCAGTACAATGATAAGCTGAGGATTGATGATTCTTGTGATTGTGGTTTGGTCTCTGACGAAGAGATTGTTGAGAGTATGTACCAGAGTCTGTTGAGGATCATTGTGTCGATGCAGATACGGAGTAACAATGTGGCTATTGGTGAGATTTGGTGTTTTGATGGTTGCAAGACTCCTCCTCCTTCTAGTCATCCCGAATCGAAGATGGTGGTTCCGGATACTTGTCCTGGAGCTCCGATGAAGCTGACTAAGATAACGAGGAGTATTGATTCGGGATTGAGGAGGAAACTGTTCTGAGTTTTATTGACATCAGTTTAGAGTTTAGATTAATCTCTTGCTGACATGAATTGTTGTTGTTGTTGTTGTGACCAATGTTGTAGGCTATAAGAGTTAGCCTTAGATTTGACTTATGTTTGTACAGTCTTGTTTTAGGCTTTTATGAGGATTTGCTAGGTGACCTAGTTTGTTGTTGTTTCTGTTTCTGTTCTTAAAAAGACTCTCCCTCGTGGGTGTTTTGTTCTGTATCTTATGTCTATGCTTCCTGGAACTTTGTGAACAGTGAAGAATCTTAAATAAAGTTTCAATCTTTCTCTCTTGTGAATTTAAATACAGTTACAAAGGTTATGTCTTTGTTAAATTGTCATGTATGTGGAGCTTTTATCTTTGTTCTGCAGATGGAAAGGCAATAAGAAGGCTTTGCACTTTTAGTGAATGTTGTTAATTGTTATATCTGAATAAGGTTACCACAGAACCAGGGTCTTGTGCCCCTGTAAGTGTCTGAAATTGTTATAGGATTGCATTTCTCATGGTGTTACATTGATATCTTTGCTGCAGTAGGATCAGCCAATTAGCTGCTTTGTATATAGTTGCATATGGGGTGATGCTATTATAACAAAATATGTTAGAACACAAAAATCAAAGCTCTAGTATTGGGTCAACAGAGCAAATTGCTAAATCAACTAGCTCAGGCTTAACATGGAGTTGTTGTATAGAAATTTAGTTGCATAAGCACCTAAACAGTAACCTATGAATCGGCCAATGAGCTATGAATCAGCCAACTTAAAGATTTCAAAACAGCTCACACCGAACAAATGGCATACTTTGCTTTGGTCTAAAGAGGAACACTTTTATTACAAAAATCTAAAGCTAGTTGCCAAAAAAAAAAATAAAAAAAATCGAAGCTTTAAAGTTAACTAGACTTTGTATTCGAGTTTAGGAAAGTGACCGGATCGGTAACAGGTTCGGAGATTGTCTTTCGGAGCTCAGGTTCGGATTATCTGTCTCTCTCTCTGTTTCATGGTGCTTTGTATAGCCGTTAATCAGTAAGACTCAAAGCTTACGAGGAGGATGATGCAATTTGTGATGTGTAGATCATGGGAGCTAGGGTTCGATTGCAGCAGCCTTACAATTTGGGATCAGCTGATGATTCCTATATCACCACTTCTCTTCACGATCTCAACGGCGGCTCCGGCGGAGATACCTTGGACAACGACGCCGCTTCCTCTTCTGCTGTAAGTTTTAATTTTTTAGGGCTTTAGCTCTTAAATTACAATTCAAGATTAGGGTTTTCACATTTCTAGATTCTAGTGTGTGTGTGTTTGGTCTGAAGAGTTAAAGAGTTGGCAATGTTTTGTTTCAGGAGTGTATGCACGAATCATACACAAACTCAATGCAAATCCACAGTGAAGGAGTTGAACAAGCTGGATCTAACAACATCTTAACCGTTCAAGGTAATAATCATTTGGATTGATTCTCATTTGATATTTGGACTGTCATATTCTTATTGTTATTTTTGTGTGTTTTAGATGTTTCGCCGATTGAATCAGCACGAGCAAGGTTTCTGCAGATTATCTTGGATTACTTTATTAGCCATCATGTGACTGAAGTTTGTGAGAACAAGCATGATCATGATACGGCTTCAGGAGGAGGACGAGATAGTAGTAATAAAGTCAAGAGGAAGTCGGAGGACGATACACGATATGAAGGTGACCCGAGTTTTGCTTTGCCGTTGATGTATATCGCAAATTTGTACGAGACTTTAGTCGGTGAAGCAACTGTGAGGCTTGCTCCGTTGAATGGGATAAGGGAAAAGACCATTGGGGTAGCTCTTGAAGCTGCTGGTGGCTTGTATAGAAAATTAACTAACAAGTTTCCGAAGAAAGGTATTTGCATTCTCTGGCTCATGTTTTTTGCATTTTGGGAGGATTTATGGATATATGTGATTGGAGTTTTGTTTTTTTCATTTACAGGCACTTGCATGTACAGGAGAAGAGAATTGGCAACTTCGGTTGAAACGAGGACAAGATTTCCAGAATTGGTTATACACGAAGAGAAACGAGTTCGCTTTGTGGTGGTAAATGGTTTGGATATTGTTGAAAAGCCGGAAAATGTACCTATTGACGATGCTGAATGGTGAACAAACCTCTTTCCAATCATCATCAGACTTTTACTCATCTACATCAGTATATAATTGGATACTGTCACTACAGGTTTAAGCGATTAACGGGCCGCAGTGAAGTTGCTGTCTCTGCTAGAGACTATAAATTCTACTGCCCGAGGCATAAGCATAGGCGTGTTCAAAATTCTGTCTCCAGCATCCATGGTTTGCCTGTAAGATCCGATCACACACTCTATTCATAGACTTTTTTTTACGACTAGTAACAACAAGTGACAGTGTACTTGTTTGGTTTTCTTTGTTCTGCAGACATTTCCAGGTATAGATTCTTCAGCATTAGCTAATGNATAGGCGTGTTCAAAATTCTGTCTCCAGCATCCATGGTTTGCCTGTAAGATCGATCACACACTCTCTATTCATAGACTTTTTTTACCACTAGTACCAACAAGTGACAGTATACTTGTTTGGTTTTCTTTGTTCTGCAGACATTTCCAGGTATAGATTCTTCAGCATTAGCTAATGCACAAGGATTTCGCTCTGTTAGTGAAGTAAGTGCATACTCTTTCCAAATCTGTACACAATCGCACCAATCCTCATAATATCCTTACAGAAAATGATCTTGAGTTCATCAACCATCTTATGATAATTGCAGGAGCAAAGTCAACAACAACAACAACACACTCCTTCTCCTTCCAAACATCACATGCCATCTCTACCTCAACATCCTCAGTATCACCAATCTATTCACCAGAGCCACCACCACCATCAATCTATGTACCAAAATCAACACGCTACCACGCATTTTCCCGGTCAGAACCATCAATGCGATCCTGAACTATCTCACAACCACCAATCACCATCCATTTCACAGCACATGGCTTGCTTACAGCCTCTCACCGGAAGCCATGCCATGGTACAACTCTTCAAAATCTCTATTTCAATTTGAAAATACATTAAAATCCTTGTATACTTATCTTGTCTTTCCATATAGCCAACCAGTCCGGCGAAATTCTGTGACCAATGTGGAGCACAGTACTTGAGAGAGTCATCCAAATTCTGCTCAGAGTGTGGTTCCAAGAGACTTGGGATATAGCAAAGACGAATTTTTGCTTGAGTTCAGAATTCTCATTTAAGGCTTCACTAAGTTCTACAAGAACATTAGCGAGTGTCCCAGGTTAAGTACAGAGCTCTGGTTAATTACACGTCCTAGATTAATGCGAATGTGTATGGCTTTCTTTTTGAAGCAAAATGTGTATGGCCATCTAAGAATGTAAATTGACTAAAACAATGGAATATTTTGTGGAGTTCAGTAGATAGAATGATTAGAAANGTATGGCTTTCTTTTTGAAGCAAAATGTGTATGGCCATCTAAGAATGTAAATGACTAAAACAATGGAATATTTTGTGGAGTTCAGTAGATAGAATGATTAGAAATGTGTCCAAAAGAGAATTTTTTTCGGAATGTGGTGAATGGACTTCCTTTTCACTCTATTGGTCTCTATAGACCAGTCTTACGCGTGCTTTGTATATTTGCATGCTGAATCATAACAACACTGCAAGAAACCGATGGTAGAATCCAGAACAAAACTCATGTATCGGGTCAACAAACAATGTATTATCAATACTTACGCTTAACATGGAGTTTGCAAAAGCCAACCATGTTTAAAATATAATAGTAATTCTATACAAAGAACTTGGCATTACCACCATGATCGTATCAATCGAGTTGTATAGAATTGAGTTGCATAAGCACCTAACCGATAACCTACACAGTGTCTACGACAATAGATTCCAAAGAATACTTGATCTGAAGTTTTTTATCTTTGCTTAGTTTTGCTAAGACTATGGATTAACTGAAACTGATTTGGCAGCGTCTAGATGGTTTAACCGACAGGTTCCAAGAAGAAATTCTGGGAGCTCCTCTTCAGTGTTCGCCTGCACAAAGAAAAGTTACACCGAATGCTTCACTGAGCAACAACAACACCAGGCGAGAAGAGAGATAACAACACCATTACAAAGATTTACCTGTATTAAAAATGCCATTTCAATCACGAGTTTGTTGAGGTAACCAAGTACAAGACTTACGACTCCTCTTGCCACGGTTGATGAACCAATATCAACGCCCAGCTGGACGTAACAGAGGTGTGTATTAACAATAGTTTACCCCAAATTAACCAAAACCTGAACAGTCGCACTGTTGCAGAATAATAATTCCTATTAAGGATCTTACATCCATCATTAGATTATTACTGTGTTACCTCAATATAGTTCTTTCCCCTGAAGTAATTGATCTCCAGGGCTTGACCGACGAGGCACGCTTTCTTTCCCACACTCTGCTTAACTATCCAAGAGCCCTGATACATACACAAAACCTGAATAAACTAGATAGAAAAGGATAAAAACATCTAAAAAGAGGCAGTAATTATTTAAGCGAACCTTTGATATGTAAGGAATGAGCTTGAACCTTGAATTCCTATATGCGTCATCCCCATTAACAAAGCTAACTAGCAAAGGATGCTCTTCAATGGGAGTGCTCATCATGTAATAAAGCACAAGGCTGTATGTTGTTGATCCAGGAACCTATTTCATGGAACAAACTACATGATTCTTCTACGGACAGACAGAAAAGGCTTGATTAGCAAACAGTGGTCTCTGGAGTGTCCTCTTACCTGTATATTCACGATGAAAAAGAACTCGGGTCCACCTTTTGCTGCATATTTCTGCATTTAGAAAGCTTGTAAAATTTCTCATAACAAGAGAGGATAATTTCTATCAGAACAAACAATAATAATTAGAACCTGAACTATGCCTCCAGGACGGGAACCCAAATCATCCTCCCTCTTGTCAGATTTTAGCCAATCTGCAGCTACCATTTCCATCAGTGTACCCTTTGCCTTGACCTGGACCCACCAGAATAGAATGCTTACATGTTAAGGAACGCTGAACAGACTGATAAATGCAGAGCATCAAACACAACAAAATGTTATTTGCTTTTCTTTACCTTCGTTTGGTCTTCAAGATACGTCTTTCCTCGGATGAGAAAAGTAGAGGGGTCGGTTGTTGTCCAACTACAGGGCAAATTGCAAGTAGGATCAGTTGGAAGTGTGGTTCCATATGAGCAAGGCCCACTACTCTCTTCTCTCGACCTCTCATGCAGGTCAACATAACCCCTCTTTTGAACTGCTCGAGGCAAACAATTTATAGCCATTAAAAGTAGGTGAAACTGGAAGAGGATTAAAAAAAAAATTACTGAACACAACTAGTAAGAGCAGATTTATCTATAAAATGTAGGATCACCTGCAAGATCATGTAATTTTTTCACTAAACTCGACGCGCTATTTAGTTTTGGCTGGCGGGATTCCTACAATCGACAAACAAAATTTCAGAATTGTTATCTTTCCAGGCAAATTTAACTCATGTCTGATGCTGTTGCTACCTGACAGCATGTCTCCAAATCAAAATCTGAGGTCCAGCTGTCTTCCAAAAGGTCATTATCTGACGGTTCTGGAACATCGAAAAACTCATCCACCCCATCGTTCAAGTCTACAAGGCTAGAGCGCTCTGAGTGAAATTTGTCCGTCTCTTCATTTGAATCCTTAAACAATCCGCTTTCTCTGAGAGAAGAATCACCAAACACACTTCCGCTTTCTCTCCTAGAAGAATCACCAAACACACCTTCCTTCTGACTCAATCTTGCGCTTCTTGACAACTCCCCTGATGACAGATTGGAAGGAAAGTTCCCATTTCTCGTCCTAAACAGCTCTCTCAGGGCTGATTCAACCACGAATGATGTTATGATAAAATAATAGTGCCAAAACTAAGACAGTTTCTTTAAAGATAATTGGCAACTACCAGAAATTCTTCCAAGCATTTTCACGGTTATAGATCTAGCTAGAGATGGTTTCACATAGGATCTCCAGGACTTCCAATCAACAGCAAGCATGTGCTTCACGACTGATTGTTTTCCGTTTTCTATGGGAGTAATCACATAACCACCACCTGTGGTACAAAAGAGAAAATGTCATTTTGCTTGAATTCTCAATCCAAAATTGTTGTTGAAAACGTTAGTTACACAAAAGAGATCAATCAATGTGAAGGAAAGAATAGCGATCATTATGCATTGGCCCAAACCGACAACATATGTCTTCTGTGACACTGAAAAAAAAAGCAATTTTGTGGAAAAGAAGGAAGTAAAACTTTTAATTCTTTAATAGAATTAAGTAAGCTTCCGCAAACATCGAAGAAGGTGCAGAAAGCTTAGAAGGCAACAACGATATCAGATTTAAGTAACACCACAGAACTAATGAGTAGATGCACCAATGAACATGGAAACAAATGCAAAAACTAACTTCTTTTAACTTTAAAACTAGGCGTACATTACTTTTAAGGCACGCACGGATATAGCCTTTCTGAGGTGGACACTTCTTGTGAAATACAGAATGATAGAGAATAACTGCCACAGAACAAAAGAGGATCAAAAGGTGGTTAACAGAACATCTGGCAGAATCATATAAATAGTTATGTCTGCAAAGTGTTCCAAACCATATGTTCCGTCATCTTCCCTTCTCCAGTATCGCCGCAGTGAAAAGTCTCTTCTTTTCATCCCCCTGTTACTAAAGCATGTCAGTAAAAATACAAACAAAGACCTAAGCTCTGGCTGAAAAAGTTGAGTAGCTGACCAAGGTAACCAATCGCTGTATAACTGTTTGTGAATTATATCAGTGTGACCATCAAGATGTTCGACCACACTGCCTTGGTAAAAGCAGAAATCCCATCTGCAAATTTTTGATAATTTAAGTATAGGAAAGATAAACAACACTTAAATAAACATTAATAACCCAAGACCCGCATTTATTTTATTCTATGTTTTTTCACATCTTACAGCTTGTTTGTTGGGAGAGAGGCAGAAACACTTACTCTGATCTCGACGGTCCAAGAGAAAGAAGTGTTTGGAAAATGTTCTCTGAGGTTCCATCGACAACCCCAACAGCCATGATAGCCGGATGATCATCCCACTGTGAAGTCAGGCAAACGAATTATCAAAACATGTTTCCCTTCAAACCCCAATGANATGATCATCCCACTGTGAAGTCAGGCAAACGAATTATCAAAACATGTTTCCCGCCAAACCCCAATGATATACCTTTTCAACAGATTTAAGACTGAAGAAGAAACTGACCCTTCCAACGGAATCTCTCTCTTTTGCCTCCTTGAAAAGCCGAAGACCTGCACACAGCACATCATATAACTAACTGCATTCCAAACATAGAAAGCAATGACAATTGAGCATGCACTATACCATTTTGACAACCGAATATTGTCCAAGGAGAAGGCGCAACAACATCAGTCGTAACAGGATCCACTCGTGCAGATGAACGAAGTGTCCAGTCAATAGAGTTTGAATGATGGTGCGGAACTGAGCTACTCAATCTGATTTTAGAAGAAAAAAAAAGTTTCCTTCTTTCTAAGTAGNGCACATCATATAACTAACTGCATTCCAAACATAGAAAGCAATGACAATTGAGTATGCACTATACCATTTTGACAACCGAATATTGTCCAAGGAGAAGGCGCAACAACATCAGTCGTAACAGGATCCACTCGTGCAGATGAACGGAGTGTCCAGTCAATAGAATTTGAATGATGGTGCGGAACTGAGCTACTCAATCTGATTTTAGAAAAAAAAAAAAGTTTCCTTCTTTCTAAGTAGCCCCAAAACCATTATAGGTGTTAAGCAATCCAACAAACCTATAGAGACATATTTCATTGATTAGAAAAAATTAAGGAAACAGCAGGTACCTGAGAGAATCCCATCGGCTCCTTGAACAATTAAAAACATCTCCTGGAAAAGGAGCACCCTGCATATAACATAATACATTTATCAAATCTCTATCCCACATAGTACAGAAGAGTTCTTAGCTTGCTATTACTAAATGCCTTGTTTAACCAACCTTTAAAGCAGTGTCTTTAATTAAATTGATCCACCTAGCTGCATCCTCAGGACTGCTTGCTCCTAACTAAAAACACAAAAAAGCTTCACACATAAAAAAACATGTTCATCCACAACAAACTTTTCCGCAGCCAAAAAACAAAGTAAATTACCTCCTTACCTTGAGCTGATCATTGTGATTAGAGGTATTGAACAGCGTAAATATGAACAAAGCCTACAAAAATAAAAACCATTATACATCATCACTCCACAACTTAAAAGATTCCAAAAAAAAAAAAAAAATGACATATTTTTCTATGAACATTTTCTCTCCCGTTGTNCCCCCCCCAACTTAAAAGATTCCAAAAAAAAAAAAAAAATGACATACTTTTCTATGAACATTTTCTCTCCCGTTGTCAGTAACACGGATACATGAATCAATAACCGCACTTCTTCCAGCATTCTGTAAAAAAACCAAAACAAAACCAGATTCACCCAAAAGTTAATAGAATCTTTGGAATCATAAATGCGAAAATGAAATCTGTTAATAATAATAACCTTAGTTTTAGAATCGGAGATAGACTTGAAACTCATGAGAAGATGATCAGCAAGGAGAAAGTAACGTTTCCTAGAGAAATGCAAACCGAATCTATTGGATCGGATTATATACAACCAACCTTCCATCTTCGTCGTTGTCGTCTCGCTCTCGTCCATTTAAAATGTGTAAACCCACTACCAAATTCTCATAACAACCCTAAAAGTTTCTTGATTTCCAAGCAAATTTCAATCCAGAACACGGATTCAAAAGAAAAAAAAACCCAGAAAGCTCTGAGAAACTCTCGCAAACCCTAGAAGTTTCTTGGCAAATACAAGAACTCTCTCTCTCTCTCTCGTTTTCTCCGAAACTAAACGACAAACACACAAAAGGCCAAAAAGGGATCAGAGAAGTGGACCAACAAGAGGAAGAAGAAGAAGAAAGGAAGATTTTTGAATTTTTTTTTATGAAGAGAGATCAAGAATATGATTAATTTCTCTTCTTCATTGTTTTTTTTTCCTTCAAAATTTGTGTTTTCTCTTTAAAAAATTGATTTGGAGCAGTTTTTGTTTTCTCCGGTAGAGAAGAAAACTGAAATTTTGGGGAGCATATGGGGTGGGTTACTGTTCAAGACACAGTTTGGTTATACAATTTTGCTGAGATGACGTTATTACCCTTTGTTATGTTATTTTGTTTTGATGTGTTTTTTTTTCACTTTTCAGAGATTTCTCATTGGGTGGTTCGGGTTTTGTCCAGTTATTTATGTGCACTCACCTTTTTTTTCTTCTTTTCGGAATAAGCCAAATAGGGTTAATTTTATCCCACTCATCATCCTCCAATATAAATATTTCTCTATTTTTATACATATGTATAAATATAAACCTATACATTCAATAATATCCGAAATTAAGAGATACTCCATCTGTTTCTTATAGATTGTCGTCTTAGATTTATTTTTTTGTTTCAGAAAAGTGTCGTTTTCATTTTCCAATATAACTTTTGATACTAAATACTTAATTTAACCTCAAATTAAAGAAGAATACGAACAAACAATTTATTATTTGTTGGCAAAACAGAATTTTTAATATGTTTTATTAATTTGTATGCAAAGAGTCAAAACAACACTCTTTAAGAAACGGAGGAAATAAGAAACACACCTTCCAAAACCATGTATATACTAATAATTTATTAATTATTGGCTACTATTGGTTATAGATATTTCAAACATGTATCTTTTTTTAGTTTGCACAAAAAAGAAATGATCTAAGGTTTTAGTGTCATCCATCAGTTAAACTCTCAACTATTTCGTAGATTATATATATCACTGTCTTAGTAAACAACTCCAAAAGTCATATTGGAGACGTACCTAGAATATATATGGTTGGTTTGTATCACATCAAGCACACAGCATAAGAAACATTGAGCATGATGTTGCTAAGAAAATATTAAACAAATAGATACTGGACTTAATAAAATCATTATACAAAATTTAGAAATAATCGATTCAAATGATTTTTGGGATGAGACCATATAATATACTCTGATTTCGCATATGAGAAAATTTGCATTCATAACCTCTAAGTTATTACAAACACACAAAAAATCTCATGTAAGGCTAATCACATTATTTCTAGTAAATTGAAAAACATATTTTTAGCTTCACTTTTGTAAGCTTCTTTTTTTGGGTTTAATTGTAAGTTCCTTAAGTTAATTATTTCGGCATAAGTTGAGAGAGAAAAAAAAAATGGCTAAAGAAAGTGAAACCCATCAAGAAAGGTATATAACACTATACAGAAAACAAAACAAGTGAGGTCAAAAACAAATTAAAGATAAAATAGTAATTTTTAAAAGAGGCTTTGAAATTGATAGAGACTTTGTAGAAACGTATCATCACAATATTGCTTGGCATAAGACCAAAATTGTAGTAATATGTAGGAATAAGTCATCATCATATATATCTTGTTATTGAATAATAGCCATTAATTGGAATTGGTGGATGTTGCGAACAACTTGGACTATTGATGAAGATTGAAGACCATTTCTCATTTGTATTTTATAGTTTCTGTCATTTGTAACTTGCAAGTCTCATCATCACCACTAGTTTAAATTAGATTTTAATTATTCTCTCTTTAGGGAAAGTTTCTTTTCCAATTCTATTCGTGGGTCCATAATACATAAATATGTTATACAATAATGTTAATTCATCGAAAAAATTGAAACAGCGACAACGACAAACGTAGCATGGTATACGCCGTTTATATCTTTATTTATTTTTGAAAATCATTTGTTTCCCTTTTAATTATTGATTTTGGCTAAATATATTAATTTGATTTCGAAAAACTCTGAAAAATACACCAACTATTTTTTATTTGCCATAAAAATACACAAATTTTTGGCGTTGTCATATTAATACACCAAGTGAATTTTTTTCCAGATTAATACACGAACTCATTAATTTTGTAATTTTAATATACGAACATGTAAAAATATATTTAAAATTCCAGTTTTGCCTTCAACTTTCTCCTTTAAATCATTTTCTTGTTAGATTTTGAATAAAATTCAAATATAAATATTTACATAATGCTAAAAATT